>CATIWR010381069.1:0-63487 GCA_949677035.1 Omphalea diandra
ACACAAGTTGTAAGGTTTGGTGTGAGCCTAAACACTAAGTTGAGTGTGAGCTTGTAAAACACTAGTGATTGAGTGAAATACCCAATTGGTGAATTGGGGAGTGGATGTAGGGTTGGTTAATACCCGAACCACTATAAAATCCTTATGTCTTCATTATTCTATTTTCTTCTCTTTATCTCTGTTTTAAAATTTTTATCCACCAATTCAACCCCCCTTCTTGGTGCCTAGGGCCAACAGCCTTATTGGAGTACCAATTTGATAAGTCATAATTTGGATGTCATGCATATTGAAAAGAATGTGTTTGAGAATATTTATAATACAGTGATGAATATATAAAGAAAATATAAAGATAATGTCAAATCTAGATAAGACTTGAAATTATTTTATCATCATCTAGAGTTACATCAGGATAATGCAACTGAAAAAGATCCAAAGACAAAATATACACTTGATCAGCAAATTAAAAAAGTATTATATGAATGGCTCAATAATATTTGATTTCTAAGCGGGTATGTATCCAATATAGCTCGATGTGTCAATATAAACAAGCTGAAGTTGTTTAGCATGAAAAGTGATAATTGTCATGTGTTTATCCAGTGGTTGCTCCTTATTGTTTTTCGTGAGTTATTGCCTTCACAAGGATGGAAACCTCTTAAATATTTTACTTTGTTTTTTAAAGAACTTGTTGCACCATAAGTAAGGGACGAATACACTGCACGTTTAGAAATAAATATTCATTTGATTTTATGTAAGTTAGAATAGATTTTCCCTCTAAGTTTCTTTGATTTAATGGAACATCTAATTGTATGCTTGGCATATGAAGCAAAGCAAACAAGACTTGTGCAGTATAAATGAATGCATCCTTTTGAGACATAAATTAAATTAATTGTTTCCATTGTACATGTCCTTTCAATTTCAATCCATTCATTTTTAATCTATTCATATATTGTATGATGTAAATTTCTACGACATTTAAAAAATAATGTGAGGAATAAAGCTTAGGTTGAAGGTTTTATATGCAATGCATACTTAGTTAAAGAAGCGTCATCATATTATTTTAAACCACATGTGTATATAAGACATAAAAGAGTAACTTAAAATAATGATGGTGAAAACTTTGAAATATCCAATATTTCAGTGAATTTGTCAATATTCACTCAGTAGGTAAACCATTTGGTAAACCTAAAAGTAGAATGTCAATAGAAGAAGAATATCAAGTAGATATGTTCTTCTGAACTATCGTGAAGTAACAGAATATGTCAGGTAAGTGATAATTCTAATTGACTCTTTATATGCAAATATTATAGTGCTAATATTATATTGTACAAATTTTAAAAAGCTTATACATTAATATGTTGAAGCACACTTTTTTTCAATATATCACTAATGAGGTTGATAAAAAGTTGGAGATAGAATTTTGATATTGGTTACAGTCATATGTGAGTATATACTAGCTAATAATACAATAGTAAATTATAAAAGTAATTATTATATAACTAATGTAGATAATGAGTTGTTTTGTATTTTTTAGGCAAATGATTCAACAAATGGAATCACAAATTAATTTATTGTAGATCTTGCCAAAGGTCCATTACGCAATGTGACTATGTATCCAGTTTACTTTGTAAATGTGTACAAGTTTCATACTGAAACATATAATTTCAATAGGGCGTCAATCAATAGTGGAGTAAATATTAAGAATTTGAACTACAATGCATATGAATGTTACAATCAACTAATCGAGGTGCTACAGTTGGAGTATCTTGCACTTTTAATGAAAAGAATCGATTTTGTTTAAATGTGAATGGTTTGATTTGACGCCCAATGTTGAAATGAACGAGTATGAAAATTACAATCTTGTTAAATTCAACTACAAGCACAGGTTTAATAAATACAAACCTTTTATATTAGTGAAGCAAGCTTGTCAAGTGAATTATCTTCTTTATCCTAGTTTACACTAGGATAAGGGTGATTGGTGGGTAATATTAAAAACAAAAGTTACATCATTTATTGAAATGAAGAATGAATATGTTATTAAGACATCGTCTCAAGCTCTATCTCAAGAGTATGTGGACCAAAATTTGTCTCTCATATAAATTATGGAAGACAAGCCACCAGAAATTTTAAATGATCAGGGTGAGTTATTCATCGAATTAAATGATAAAAATGAAGATATTCAGTTTGATGATAAGGCGAAGCAACAATCAGAATCTAAATCAATTGAAGATATAATATTTGAAGGTGATATATAATATGATGATTCAAAGTAAGCAAAAAATTTTAGTGTATTTAATTTTTAATTAAGTTAATGTATAAATTTGAATAGAAATTTTGTTATGTATATATTATGTAATATATAATTTTAAATGTACTTTCGGATGACATACTGTATACTTAGCAATTTAAGTACACCTTTCCAATGTGGTATGCTAGGTAGAAGACATGCCCATGATCGCAAGCCGTTTCAATCACCACTTCTGCCATCCAATAGATCGATTTCGACGCTTGGACTTTCCTCAACATTGGCTCCTTTAGCTCCATCTCTTAGTCATGATTGTCCTTCAGCTCCATCTGTTTCATTGGATCCTAGCACTTCTAGAAGGCCATCAACACCGATAGCTCATGATGAGGTGTATACAGTTCCTACACCTAAGTTACGACCTCATATTTTTTTACAACACGGGAGGTATGTAATAATTATTTTTTATATTTTATATTTATTTTTTATTTTTATCTTATTAATTGTAATACTAACTATTTTTTTATTTTTTATTTTTTCAGTTTGTATCTGTTTGATAGATGTTCCCGTGCATGTCGAAAGATTTTCAAGCAAAAGATTCATCACGATGGCGACACTTGAAAGAAGGTACCACAATTTGTGAAAACCTTCTACTAAGAGGAGTTCAAGGTAAGTAACATTTATAATTTAAAGTTAAATATTTAAAAATAAGTTTTATTAATTGACTAATTCTTTTTGTATGTTTATTGTTGGTACAAAAGCAATTTCCGTGGGACCAGATGATCAATGTCTTAGTTCAAACAACCTTCTTTAAGAAGTCTATTTTGAGATACAAAGATATACTTCATGATTTGAAGCATAAGGGCATGGAGACCTGGGTGCTTGATGAGGCCTAGGACCACTAGAGACTCAATGGAGTTCTTCACATACATAGGTTGTGTCTTATCAGGCCAGTTTTAACAGATAGACCAAGAAAGGAGGCCTGACTCAAGTCCATCTAGGCACCTAAGGGGTCTATTCCCTATTTTGAGCACGCTAGACAACTGGTAAGAAAGTGTTTCACATTTATGAATTACTATTTTAATTTTTCTATTTAAAAAGGTTTTTTAATTTATTCTTTCTATTACCTTAATAGCAGGCTCGACAATTGAGACATGAGGTTTTTTTTGTTTATGTCTTTGTGTATACACATACGAAGCAACATGATATGAAGACCTTTATTGATGCACGATTGAGGATAGTTAATGTAAGTCATAATTTACTTATTTTATATTTTATTTTTTTATTAATTATTATTTATTTTATTTTATTTTTCATTAATTATTATTTATATCTCTTATACTGTACAAAAAGCAGGATAGTATTCCTTGACAAAATGAGCAGATGTCACAACCACCTTCAGGATCCAATAAGTCTCATCAGGTAGATGAGCATGAGGTTTTCTTGCTGGCAGTAGGGGGTCAGGTGAAGGGTCGGATCTATGGTATGTTTAGTTAGGTCCCCCGTCTCTATAGTGAGTCCTCAGGGGCCATATATTCTTCAGTTCCACTGCCTTATGCTGAGTACTTGCAACAAGAAGTCTAGTGGCGAGTAAATGAAAGGATCACATCTTATCATACCCATGTCTAATGTGTCGATTTACGGATGTGAGCTATGGAGGATTGGTTGCATATTGTATCTCAGCATACTAAGATACCTCTTTCATCTCATTTGCAAATGCCTATGCCACCTACCCCACCTCCTCCTTAGCCTTCAACTACTGCTACTCCTCCTGCATCTATTCTTGACACCTTCGACGACATTGATGATTTTCTCATCAATCAGGATGATGTAACAACTGATTAGTTTTATAGTTTTATTTATACCAAACATTGACATATATATATATATATAAAATCTTTTTTCCTTATAATTTGTTATTATTTGAGATTTTTGTAATTTTTTTATAAAATTATAAATTAATATCATAAATATTATAAATATTAATATTATAAATAGTATGAAATTAATATTAAAAATATTAACATTATAAAATTTTGAAAAAAAGCACTTAATAAGGTATCGACGAATTACCAATAGAATAATAAGAAAAATTAAATATTACAAATGGATTATCAACAACTTATTTAAAAATCAAAATACAAGATTTTGATTCATTGACGGATTGGCGTAGGTTTACCAATGGAATTTTCAATGGATTTGCCGATTGAAGGGTTTTGTCTGTAACTCAGTCAAGTTTTTGGGTTGAATTACTAATTGCTATTCCATCAACAATTCATCGGTACATTTTTCGATGGATTGAAATTTCCATCGGTATCACGTTACTGACCAACTCTTCGCCGACAGACAAGCTTGATCGGTATTCCGTTAATAAAGTTAGATTACTGGCGAAATTGGCACTATTATCAACGAAAATTTTTGTCCATAAATTATTGATTTCTTGTAGTGTGTGGAGGCCCGTAATTGAATAAGGGATGGCCATGATGGTTCTCATGTTGAGGTTATGGTTACAAATGGAATAGTAGGGCAAACTCTGGGCAAGGATGTTTGTGATAAGGCCCATTCTATAGCTCAGCTTAGTAAAACAACAGGACCCGTTGACCGGGCCTATCAAGAGATATGATAGGCCTTAATTGGAACTAGCATGGACTTGGCAACCCATGGGCAGTTATTGTTCTTAAAGAGCTTGTTAAGCCTTGTAAGCTATGGTTTGTTTTTCTTATTAAAACCTTGATATGCTAATGAAATTGAAGAAATAAAGTCTTTGTTTGGTTTTGATTATTGCTTTTGTGTTGATGGAATTGGTAGAAGTGGTGGTCTTGCATTATTTTGGAAAAATTGTATTTCTTGTGATGTGTTTGGTTTCTCTCAAAATCATGTAGATTATTATGTGAAGGAACAAGATTCTATTACTTGGAGATGCACAGGTTTCTATAGGTACCCTGAAAGGTCTAGGAGACGTGATTCATGGGGACTTGCTTAGACTTTTGAAAACTCAATCTAATCTTCCCTGGTTGGTGCTAGGTGGCTTTAACCGTTTATTGTCTCCTGTAGATAAGAGGGGGAGGGTGGAACATCCCGAATGGCTGTTTCATGGGCTTCACCAAGTAGTGATTGATTATGATCTCGTTGACATCTTTTTGGAAGGCCACGATATGACATGGGAGCGTGGACGTGGGACAAATAATTTTGTTGAGGAAAAACTTGACCATTCCATGGCTAATTCGGCGTGGGTTGCGTTATTTCTAGATGCTCACCTCTCATGCCTTACAGCTTCAGTTTGGGACAATAGTCCGTTGGAAATATCTATCGTTAGATGTTCTTGGATGAGGAGAGGGTATCATTTTTTATTTGAACATTTTTGGATTAGAGAGAGTGGATTTTGTGAGATGGTTCAAAATACGTAGGCTGTTACAGGTTCTATTTCTTTGTTGGTTAAATTCCAAAGGTGTTTGCTATCTACGGAGACATGAGGCAGAAGCTTTTCTTATCAATTTCATGACGAAATTAATAAAGAAAGGTCTGTTTTGGCCCATCTTATGTTCTCTAATGATCAACAGACTCATGACGAGATTCTTTTCCTTCGTAATAAGCTAGATGATTTACTGTTGAGGGATGATAAGTACTAGAGACAAAGGCCCAAATGTTTTTAGCTAAAAGAGGGGGATAGCAACAAAAGATATTTTTATGTGTTTGCGTCGTTTCGTAAGAAAGTGAATCGGGTAGCGAAGCTATAAAAGGATGATGGAACTTGGGTATCCTTTTATGTAGACTGTGGGGAGGTGGCTCTTAATTACTTTCAATCTCTTTTTGCTCAAGATTCATCTTTGGAGGCACCAGTGATTGATTATTTTTAGTCTCGGAGTAGCACTGCTCATAATGAGGGGGTTTCTTGCCCCTTTTTTATGGATGAGTTTCATGCAGCGATGTTTCAGATGCACCCCGACAAGTCGCTAGGCCCTGATAGTTTGAATGCAGCCTTTTTTCAGCAATTCTAGGGTACTATTGGAATGAATGTTTTTTTCTTCTTGTGTTGATTGGTTACAGACTAGTATCTTTCCTGATTGGCTTAGCTTAACTACCATTGTTTTAATTCCAAAAGTGGATTGTTTTAATTCCAAAAGTGGATAACTCGTCTTCTATGTGTAATTTGAGACCCATATCACTCTGCAATGTGATATATAAAATTTACTGCTAAGGTCTTGGCAAACCGGATCAAGGTTATTCTACCTTCTCTGATTCCAGATAAGCAATCTGCTTTTGTGCCAAGTAGAGCTATCACAGATAATGTTGTTACTGCCTTTAAGGTGAAACATATTATGGGGCGCGGCGCAAGACAAGAGGAAGGACTAGTGATGTAACTTTCAAAATTGCTATCAGTAAAGCCTATGGCTACATTTGGTGGGATTATTTGAAAGTTATCTTGATCCGGTTTGGTTTTAATAGTAAGTGGGTCAGTTAGACTACGCTTTATGTCACCTCTACCAAATATAATGTGGCCATTAATGGAGATGAAATGGGTCTTATAATTCCTTCCAGAGGTCTTGGGCAGGGAGATCCTCTTTCTCCCTATTTATTTATCCTGTGTGCTAAGGGGTTATCTTCTTTGATTAAGAAAGTGCAGCTGGGGGTTCCCTTCATGATTTTAGAGTGGCAAGAGGTGCTCCTACAATCTCTCATCTTCTTTTTGCTGATGATAGTTTCTTTTCCTTTCAAGCCACTTTGGAGGAGTGTTAGGTAACGCAGGGCCTTCTTGTTCAGTGTGAGAAAGACTAGGGTCAAGCTATTAATCCGACTAAATCCAGTATTTTGTTTAGTGCTAATATCGATGAGTAGATTCATAGTAGCATTAAAGGTGTCCTTGATGTTCACTCTCCTTTGAATGCATGAAGATATTTGGGTTTGCCCTCTTTGATTGGCAGCAATAAGAAATCAGTGTTTGCCTTTTTGTGGGACAAGGTTTGGAATAGGCTTTTTGGGTGGATGGAAAAATTTTTATCTTAAGCTAGTAGAAAGATTCTTATTAAATCGGTTGCTCAAGCGGTGCCTTATTATTGCATGAATACGTTTTTGCTTCTAATCTCTCTGTGCAATGAGCTCCAGAAAATGATGAATTCTTTTTGGTAGGGTTTATAGGTGGAAGGGAGTTAAAGAATTCATTAGGATTGTTGGAGTTGCTTGTGTGGTAGGAAGAAATTTGGTGGAATGAGCTTTAGACATCTCAATTCATTTAATCTTGCTATGCTTAGTAAATAAGCTTGGAATATTTTCTCCAATCCTGATTTTCTTGTTTATAGGATTCTCGAAGACAAATACTTCCCAAGAGGGGATTTTATGCCAGCTGATTTGGGCTCTAATCCAAGTTTTAGTTGGAGGAGCATTTGGAGCGCCAAGTTTATTGTTGAAAAGCGCATATTGGTGACGGTTCTAAAACTAATGTTTAGAGGGATGCTGGGATGGTTAGGAATGGTAATTTTTGGGTTCTTACACCTGTAAAGGATGGCTTGGATAATATGTGCGCGAATGGGATGTCGAGTTACTGCAGGAGGTCTTTGTTTTGGAGGATGTAGCTGCTATTCTTTGTATGGTCCCTTGCTCTAATGATAGCTCTGATTTGATTATATGGCATTATGATAAACATGGTGTTTATACAATCAAATCGGGGTATTATTTAGCCTGCGAAGAGCAACCGTGGTCTGTGCAACATCAGGTTGGGACTGATTGGCGTAGAATATGGAATCTGCCTCTACCTACTAAGGTCAAGGTGTTTATTTGGCGTCATTATCAAAACTTTATTCCTTTTCGAGAAGTCCTTTACTTGAAACGAGTGGATGTTGGTAATGTTTATGCTATGCGTGGTGAGTATGGTGAGCATATATTCCATTTGTTTGTAGACTATCCATTTGCATCACAATGTTGGCTCGAGGCTGGTATTAATGTGGTTGATATGCAAGCTAGCAGCTTTGAGAATTGGTTTGTTGCTATGCTGAACAGCCATGAGTTGCGGGATAGAACTAGACTTTGTGTTGTTTTATGGGCTATTTGGAGGCAGCGCAATAATTGGTTTTGGAACCATAAATTTATTCTACCAGTTACAGTTGTGCCCAGGTGCTTATCTTGGTATCATGATTGACAGATAGCGCGGGTCTTGTAGGTGGTAATGAAGTGGTGCATGCTGGGAATCGAGAAGTTTGGACTCGCCTTCCTCCTCTATGGGTCAAGTGCAATATTGACGCCTCTATTTCAGAAGCTACTGGTACTATTGCGATAGGAGCTGTCATTCAATATGATAGAGGGAAATTTGTTGCAGGTCTGATGAAGTGTATGTCGGGTACATTCCAGATTAAGGTTGCTGGAGCTCTTGCTTTCAAAGGAGGTCTTAGTTGGCTTCGTCAGCTTCGTTATAGCAATGTCCTCATTGAGTCCAACGCAAAGACAAATAACAAATGGTCTTCATGGTTCCAATCGAGATTTTTCTGAGTTTGGGCATTATAAGCTCTTGTAATTCTTTTGTTTCTAATGACCAAAATGTTAAGTTCGAGTTTGTTAAAAGGCAAGCTAATGAGACTGCTAATGCTTTAGCAAAACCTACTCATTCTAGTGCTGGCCTTACTTTGTTGCAAGAAGCTCCTTTGTTCTTGGAGAGTTTCTTGCTTGCTGATGTTTTGAGTTCTTTAAGTAACGAAGCTTCATTTTCCTTCACAAAAATCAGGTTTAATATCATCACTAACTTTTGGAAAAGTTTTTTTTTTTTGTTTTTTTTTTTAAAGTATGTTTTGAGAAAGTTTTTAAAAAGTTAGAACTTTTTAGGTCCTGTTTATTTGTAAAAATTTGAGTAATTTTTTAGAAAGTTTTTTAAAAAATTAAAAAATAAAACTGTGTTCAAATAAATTAATTTTCTAGATAGAAATTGAAATTTTATTTTCTCCGCATTTTCATTTCAAAATTGGAGTCTAGAAAATGACTCAAGTTGCTTTGTCCTTTTCTTTTTTTTTTTTGTCTTGTCATTTTTTTAATAAAAATAAAAGTATTTCTCTTTAATCTTAAGTGAAAAACACAGAGCCAGCTTATTTTCAAGGATTAATCTAACTTAAAATCTCAAGTCTTCCCCTTTTTTTTCCCTATTTCTGACATTCCTTACATATGACATAATTATAAAACTCATAACCTAGTCTTTGTGTTCCTCAAAAACCTACTGTCCTGTATCATTGGATTTTCAAAATTTCATTGTTCTGCAAGTTTCAAAGTTATCTTTTGCCGAGTTATGGGTATAATTTCAAGGCTTTTATTTATAATAATGTTTTTTACTATTTTGGCTAGACTTTGATTATGATAATGATGGTATTGATAATTCTTTTATTTTGGTTTGGTCATGGAAGTCCAACTTATTATAGAATAAAGAAAGACAGCCAAAAAAAAAAAGGTCTAGTAATGGTGAGTAAACTATAAAACAAAGGTAAAAATAGCATGCTTGTAATTCTATAAGAAACATTCAAGTTTGCAAAGCGAAAGTAAACATTTTTTTTAATTACTATTTTTTAAAATACTCATTTGCTAATTGATTTTTATGGATTTCTTAAAATACATATTCTTTAATTAGTAGGTATTTGAGATAATTGAAAGATATAAATGATGGCTAATTGTTACTCATCAACTCATACAAAGTATTGGATAAAAATTACGAATAGTAGGTGGTAGATAATTTATATCTTAATTAGTTGCTATTTGAACCTCTCATATTTAAAACTATTTTTTAATATTAGCTGCTCATAATTACGATAAAATATTTTTAAAATTTTCTTTTAAATTATTTATTTATTTTAATTTATAATAGACATTACATTCAAAAAATACATATTTACTATATCATAAAATTTTACGAACTTTCTTAGATATTATTTTTTTATTTTTTTGTATTATTTTGTTGATTAGTTATTTATATTGAAACTCCACAATAGCATTCTAAGTTTAAGTATTTATTTTGCATGTGAAAATATATTATTTTATTATAATTTATTTAATTAAAAATATAAAATATAAATCAATCATATATCATTATTAATCATATTAAAATTAGCAACAATATTTAGATATGATTGACCAAATAATTAATATCTATCAATTATTAATAAAGCTAATAGTTTCTTATCTGATTTGAAAATCTAACGTGAATTAACTCAACTTGAAAGAAAACTCGAAACGATCCAAAAAGTTTTAAGTTAAACCCAATATAACACCAACCCAATCTATAAATCAATCAAATGATCTGATTATTAAAAATATTTAAAATTTATTTAAAATAAAAAATATTTTTTTAATTTTAAAAAATTAAAATTATTAATGATTTGAACTAATATCTAAAAAATGACTCAAATTGCATTTTGAACCTTGACTGAAGTAGTATGATATAAATCTATTTGACTTGACCCGTTTGCCACTCCAAGTAGCAATTACTAATTATCAGCGAACAACTATCATTTATAACCCAACAACTATCCCTAATAGGCCATTAAACAAATTAGTCTGAACTTGTAAGTTGCACGATATAATTATAATAACAAATTTTAAATCATTTTAATATTTATTTTTATTAAATAATTAATTAATTAGTTGGATGACTAAAAATTATATATAAATAATAATTAAATTTTAATTGTTATTATATTATATTATTGTTTTATAAAAAAATTATCAAATCAATAAAATAATAAAAATAAAAAATTAAATTAGTATAATGAATTTTAATAACAATATAATTTTTTTATATAAAAATAAAAAATTTGCAGTTTCACTTTGTGTTGATTCTTTTTATTTTTTTTTTTAGTTTTTTCTTATTATATTTGAAACTAAATATTGATTATTATAAACCTAAAGAATTTCTTAAATTATTTTGAAAAAAAGTTTAAATATTGATTAGGATAGCATAAACATTTCCTCAATGAAACCATTTAAACATGCACTTTTAACATCTATTTAAAAAAATCTAAAATTCATGTGACATGCAAATGTAAGCAAAATCCTACAATGGCCTCTACTATTGCAATCAAAGCAAAAATTTCTTCATATTCAATGTCTTCCTCTTGGTTGTACCATTTGGTAACCAATCTAATTTTGTTCCTAGCGATGGAACCTTACTCATCCAACTTCTTCTTATACACCCATTTGCATCCAGTAATTGCATGGTCCTTCGATCTAAGGACAAGTTTCCAAACTTTATTTCTCTTAAAGTGGTTAAGTTCCTCTTGTAATCACCCACACTCACCACTAAAAGTCTCATCAATGTTCCTTAGCTTAATTTGAGAGATAAATGAAAGATTATTATAAATGACCTCAAATTAAGATCTAGTACTTACGTACTTAAATAGATTACTAATAATCTATTCCTTGGGGGTGATTGTTGAGATATCGCCACTCCTTTGGAAGACCTTAATTATCTTCCTCTTAGTCTTGTAGAAGTGCATCATGATATTGTTGACTTTTTCTCTAGCTTCTTCCTCCTTTTGATTATCTTTTTCATCAATCCCAAGTCTTTCAAATTCACCTACAAGATCATCAACACAACTACCTTTTTCAAGAACAAGTTTATTATATTTATCAGATATAACATTCATTAACTGTTCAATAACTAAAGATTTTTTTTTTGTTAAAAATTTGATAAGCCTTACTAGTGGTGTGGAATAGCCAAAAAAATTTCCTTCATCCATTTTGGATACAAAATTTCCAAGGTTGTCCTTGATATTTAAAATATAGCACATACAACTAAACACTTTAGGTATGAAATATCCCATACTTTCATTAATTCCATAACTCATAAGAGATTTTGTTTAAAATTAGTCTTTTGAAACTTTATTTACAACATAATAAGAGGTGTTAATGGTTTCGACCCAAAAGTATGTTGAAAGGTCATTCTTATTAAGCATTGTTCCAGCCATTTCCACCAAGGTTCTATTTTTCCTCTCTACAACATCATTTTGTTGTGGTTTTCTAAGAGATGAAATATTATAAGGATATCATGCTTAACAAAAAATTTTCAAATAATTCAATTTCAAATTCTTTTCCATAGTCGCTTCTAATTTTGAAATACAATAGCATTTTTCTTTTTGAATCCTTTTTTTGAAACTTTTAAAGATATCAAAAATATCACTCTTATGAGTTAAGAAACTAATCCAAGTAAGTATATAACAGTCATCAATAAGTACATATGTGTAATGTTTTCCATCCAAATTAGCAACCCCATGTAATCCAAATAAATCCATGTGAAAGAGTTGAAGAGGTCTAAATGTGTTTACCACATTTTTGGCTCTGAAGGAGGATTTGTGTTGCTTCATCATTTAACAAGGTCCACATGTATTTTCTTTTAAGAATTTTATCTTTGAAGTCCATTTACTAGCTCATCTTTCCACAAACTTTGAAATAGCTTTGTATTTATGTGTATAAGTCTTTTATGTCAAAACTAAGATTTATTGTTAATAGAAACACGATACTTGAAAGTTTGGTTAGCTAATTTTTGTAAGCTAATTATGTAGGTGTTGTCATTTCTTTCTCCTTTAAATATCTCCTTATCATCCATCAAAGTAGTGACAAGGCATCATTTGGAGTAAAAAATGACTTTGTTACCTTTATCATATAGTTGAATTGCACTTAACAAATCATGTGTTAAACCATTGAGCACATCTTCAATTAGAGAACACCTTCCTTATCAATTGCTTCAATGCCAATTACCTTCCATTTGGCATTATTTATAAAAGTGACTTTCCACCATCCATCTTTTTTGCATAGATGAAGAGTATAACATTTCCAGTTATATGTCTTGAGCATCCACTACCTACATGTTAATCATCTTCTTTTGTAGTAGATTTGAGGCAAACTTATATAAAAATTAATTAATTTTTTCTCAAGTACCCAAGCAAATTGGGATCCTTTGGGATTAGTCTTTGAAAGGTCCTCTAATTTGAGGTGAGTTTTCCTAATGTAGCAAAACACATTAATATGCTCATATTTCATGTAATAATGGCATTAAACCTTAAACTTAGGGATCATCTTGTTCAATTCACTTCTTACCTAAAAATTAGGTCTCACAACACAGTTAAATTTAGTATGCACATAAGAACATGAGTGCAGTGGATGTGTGTCCAAGAGCATGCCTCTTGTACATGTGTGCATGATTGGTTCTTTGAGACTTATCTCTAAAAACTTGTGGAGCCATCCTATTTCATCTTTGAATGGGAGGTCTAATGTGCATTTGAGCTTCCTTAGGTTCAACCTCTATGCTAGAAGTTTGACACATAGAGGCCTTAATGAAATGAAATGTAGAAGGGAAGGATGTGGAATTTGATGTCATTTTAGCCAAGCCCATATTTAAGTTGCAGTCTTTAAGATATAATGAGTGTATTCAAAGCTTCCCTTATGCAATTTTGTGATAGATGTTCTCAACCATTCAACCTCTATTTTTAAATCATTATTTTCTTTGTACAAAGCATTAAATGAGGAGGTTTGGATGAAATCTCTTTCAATGAGCTTTTGAGGTCAACATTTGAAGTTTTAATATTTAAAATAAGTTTTTCCAAATTCTTAAAATCCTTTTATAATTTGGAACATTTTTATTTATAAAACCTCATTTTTAGAATGATAATTTTTAAATTTTAAGGCCATGACTTCCATAAGCTGATCATCATCCACATCATGTACAACATTACCACAATCATCATTATCATCATCACAAGAGTGAGAAGTAAAGCATACCTCTAAGGCCATGAAGCAAAGGTTGGCAATCTTTTCTTCCTCTTCTCACTTAAGAAGTTATCATCGCTTATTATGTTAAACCCTTTCTTCTTATAATTATCATACTCCTCCTCCTCTTTATTCTTCTTCTTCTTCTTAGGATAATCTCCCATGATATGCCTTTATCTTTCACACTCATAGCAAGTCACATCTCCATTCTTTTCCTTGCTTACATTAGAGTTGGAGTTGAAGTTAGAAGATCATTTTTTGAAGGGCCTCTTATCTCTTTTCTTATTCTTTATGATCTCGTTAACCCTTTTTTATAGCATAACAAGTTCTTCATCTTCACATTCTTCTAATTCACTTAAGCTCTTACTATCTTTTTAGAATTTTAATGTGCTTTTAAGAGTCCATGGCTCTTTCTCTTATTTCTTATCCTTCTTTAGAGCCATCTCATGGATGAGAAGTTTATCAATAACTACATTAGTGGATATCTTACCATGGTCCTCATTGCCTTTTTCTATACCTACCATTTTAGCTTCATAGGAAGAGTTTTAAGAATTTTACAGTCGATATCAACCAAATCCAAGTATTTCCTAAGCTTCGTCATATTATTGATTATACTTAGAAGCTTATTCATCATTTCAATAGCATTTTCATTAGGCTTTATCCTGAAGAGCTCATATTTAGTGATTAGAAATTGTATTTTTTTTTTTTTTTACTTGTTTGGTTTCTTCATAGTTGTTCTCCCAGATCTTCCAAATGCTATGAGCACTTGGGCAACTCTACCACACTCTTCTCTTGATAGAGAGCTTAAAAGGATTATCATGGCTCTCATATTTTTTTCATTTGCATTTTTATGTGTTTTCACCTAATACTTCCTTAGAATTATCTCTTCAACAACATTTACAACCTTGGATGAAGGCTTCAACTCTTTAATGATGTTATCCCAAACATCAACACAATCACTATTCAAGTATACCTCCATTTTGTACTTCCAATAGGCCTATTGGTCCCATCAAACTGAGGATTGAGATGGTGGATCCCTTTATTGGCTATGTTGATCTTTTCTCATGCACTCAAGCTTGAAGAATGAGACCAAAATTTTGATACCATTTGTTGTCCCCAATGCACAAACAAAGGGGATTGAATTGATAAGAAATTAAAAATACAGGTTTTCAAGAAATTAAAAAGTGTAAAAAGTAAAGAGAGAAATGGACACATAAAATTTTTATAGTGGTTCGAGTGTTAACAAACCTTACGTCCACTCCCCAATATCTAATTTGGTTTTCACTAACTCAATTACCCTTAAAAGGAGTTTCCTCGAGCACACTCCTAAACTTAGTATTTCTAGAATGAGTTTTCCTAAGCTCACTCTTAAACTCGATGTTTTTAAGCTTATGCCAAACCCTTTAAAATTGTATTGTTCATCTACTCATAAATGGCCTTTAAAGGGAGTAATTATAATGTCTTCCATCCATATAATAGTTATAAAAAGTTTTAGGCCAAATCTTCTTTGACACCTAAAAAATTTACATTAGATACTGTGTCAAAGTGATATCGTGTTCCTAAAGGCTGAATCGTATCCAAGAATTCCATTTTGCATTTAGGGTGTTTATTTCACGATCGCAAGTTTTAAAGGTCCCAACGACTAGTTTACATATGGCACTATATCATAAGTTCTTCTAAAGTATCTATTGGCGCTTGGTTAGACCTTATGAGATTTGCATATGAGATTTGGTAGGTTGCAAGTGCAATTCTCCTTTTTTATGTGTGATATAACCCACTTGTGTTCGCATTAGTTACTACCTAAAATTTGTCAAGTTGCAATTGCAGTTAGCTATTATCTAAATTCTTCATATCTCATGGAACTTGGCATGACCGCGCTTTGTAAAGTCACATTCGCTACTTTCATTTCTCTAGGCTAATATTCTTATCTCAAACTCAATTTTTAAGTCTTTTACTTTATTTAGATTATTGCTAAGTAAATGACTTCCATCTTTTACAAACTTAACACCTATAATAAAGGTTAGTAACAACTCAATTTGCTTGTCAAGATAAAAATCAAGATTAATCAAGTTAGAAACCCAATTTAGGTTAACATATAATGTTATTTTTAAAATAATTACTAAATCCATAACTAATAGACTTAAGAAAAATCCTTATCATGACCTAAATTTAGGGCTGCATCGACACTAGACACTAAGAAGGCTTAGGGCCATTAGGTATAGTAACATGTCTAACCTCATGAAGTTAGTTACTAAATATCACTACAGTTATCTCTTAAACATATCATAATCACTTGAGGCATCTAAGTGTCTTAATGACTCTCTATAACAAATGCTTCCTCCAAATTCATCAGGCCTACATGACCTTGTCCTTAAAATTCTCATAGTCTATCATCATAAATCATAATAATCCATTCTCATACCACACATTGTCATCAAGCCTAGTGAGCACAACATTTGACTTAAAATAATAAACCATGTCTTTAATACATTACAAATTAAATACTAAAATATAATACATAAATCATTCTTAATATATTAAAAGGTTATCAAAATAAAAAAGCACATACTATTTTTCTCTTAATGCCTTGAACTAATTTTAAAATTTGTAGTTTTGGTAAGACAGTATTGAGTGTCTCAACACAACAAGCAATTACTGGTTGATCTGACATAGCACTACTAACCATGCATTTATGCTTTTAGGCATTTATAAATATGACTTTTATATCTACATAAGCAAAGACTTCACATATAGCATACACTTGCTAATCTAGCAAAGACTTCACATATATCATACACATGCTAATCTAAGTCATCATTTCACCTCTTAAACTTTATAGGACATCTCATTCATCCCATAAGCCTTATCCTAATCTAAGCACGAGAAACATTCTTTGATCTAAGTTGACTTATGAAACTTTTTCTTCTTAAGGTAAGGGGTATTCTCTGACTCGAGCCTCTTAACCTACTTTAACTTTATTAACATTTCATTTTGTTAATCCTTATCATGATCTATCATAAATTGGTGGCAAAACCAAATTATCCAAGAAAGTAGCAAAATAATAACATTTCAATAGTATTTAGCTTATGCATTTTAATGCAAATAAACTTTTTATACAATTCTTCTTCAATTTTTAGTATCACACTATATATGATGTATGAATGCAGAGAAATAAAGGAGAGTAATTAATGAAACACCAAAATAAGGAGTAACTACTTATAATTTGTTATCTTTACCAAAAGAAAAGATTGAACTCCTCTAGCAATCTTAATATTATTTAACCTTTTATTATACAAAACACATCTATTATCACATAAACCCTTAATACTAAAACTAAATCTTAGGTCCCATAACAACTTAGTTAACTTTTAAACATACCCTTTGTTAACCCAACATAAAAACTACTCTAGAATAACTAGAGGAACTCATTTAAAATATTGACTATAAGGATTAAACTGACTCTAGGGCCATATCTCTTACTTGAACCTAAAGAAACCAACTATTAGTTCAGGTTTTTACTGTTATATATCTATCTTAATTAAATTAGAAATCACAACAAAAATGTTATTTGCTTGATTCAATAAGGATACCCAAAGTGGATCTTTTAAGAACCTGAAGATAAATTGTGATTTCTTAAAGAAAATGTATATATCTTGAAGGAAACTTGATAAATTAAACAAATATAGTGTTAAATTGAGTAGATTTAGTGTCAAATCAAATATCCAAAGTGTAGAAAAATCAAAGAGACATAAAAGGGCTCTGTGGATTTAAAAGGCCAGTTAAATGGATTAAATGAGCTAAAAATAGGGGTATTTATAAGCAAACATGTCAAATGGGCATTAAACATTGAATGGACTAATTTAGATAAGGTTGAATAGGTGGTCACCAAGAGAATACACCTATTCTACAATGGAAAGGTCTAGTTGAAAAAAGTTAAGAATTCACATTTTTAGGTAAAAGGTTAAATGATCGATGGTCATTCCAAATGGTCTAAACTTAATGGGCTAAAGTGCATGGCAATTTAATGAATAAAAATGTGGAATTGCCTCCCAACTCATAATAATCGATTGTTCATCATGTTGGGACAAAATTTTCTCAAGCAATTATATTCAATCTTAAATCTAAAACCACTATAACCCATCTAGAATTTGTTCTAATGAATTAAACACTACAATCATGGTCAAATAAGCATGAAATTTTAACATTCTTTTTTTTTTTTGTAAATATGGAATATGTAGATGGTTTAAAAAAAATACAAAATGACACTTGAGGTGTTATGATCTCCCTTTTTTAGGAACACTCATATATGAATGTTCAAGGAACTTAAATAAACATAAGTCATACATAAACATCTTTGAAAAAGATGGGATATGACTCTACCATCTTATCTTGAACCTTTCGTATGCATTTTTTAATAACATTGTAGCGTCAAAGGACCTTCATTATCTAAATTTCCTTACTATGAAGTAGTTTGATTTATTTGTCTATAATCATGACTAGATATTGCTCATTCATGCAATATGAGGTGCTTTTAAACTTTAGCTTATTTATCACATGTGTAGGACTAGGCAAATAATTCTAAAGCATTGATATGTGGACCATTGGATGAACATTTATAAAGTCTAGTAGCAACAAATCTTATACCCCTTTTATTGGGGATACTTTAAGAAATGCAAAGTCACCAACCTTGAAATGTGCATTCCAGCACTTTGGATTTGCATACACCTCTACTGACTGGCAACTATCCTTAAGCTTTCTTTAGTTAGTCACAATACTTGATTCATTGCTTAAACCAAATTCATATTGTCTAAAACTTTCTCACTAGCCTTTTCCCAATCTATCATAAATCTAAATTCCTTTTATAAAATGCCTTATAAGGTGCCATCCCGACGCTAAATTTTATTATATGTAAACTCCACCAAAGGTAGGTATATCTTTTCTTAACCTCTAAAATGAAGAGCACACATATGAAGCATATTCTTAATGTCTAAATTGTCCTCTCAAATTGTCCATCAGTTTGGGGATAGAAAGCCATGTTGAAGTGTAACCTTGTAGCCATTTCTCACCATAAGCTCTGCCAAAACTTCAATATGAGTTGAGGTCCTCTATTAGCAATAATTGAATATCCACTCTATGCAAACATATGATATGTTTTGTGTATAACATTGCCAACTTATCAATAAAGTATGTAGCTCTCATTAGAATAAAATAGATCATCTTAGCTAAATGATCCACAATCGCCCAAATAAAGTCATACCTTTTAATAATTTAACCCACTACAAAATTCATGAAAAATTGCTCTCACTTGTACTCTATAATGGTGAAAAGGTTCAATAACCCCACTAATTTTAGTGTTCTAAGTTTACTGATTGGCAAGTCATACATTGGAGCATAAATTAAGCAATGTTCTTTCTCATCCTTCGCTACCAATAAATAGGCCTTAAGTTGTTGGTGCATTTTAATTGTTCCAAGATAGACATTATAAGTGGTGTCATATACATCATTCATAATCTTCTATAAAAGCTTTTCCATTATAGGAACACAAAGTCTCTTTCTATGATTAAGCACTTTTTCTAAATAAAGGTTGAAATATGAAGTTATTCCCCTCCTTATTTCTCTCATTAGTTTTACTAACTTAAGAATCCCATTTTTAAGTCATTTAATCTTTTCTAATAAAGTTATACCCTTATTTGTGATACAAAAGATCCCATAAGGCTGGGCTCTAATTAGACACCTTAATCACACTCTTCATACACATATTGTATCATAGATTTGCTTTCCATAAAGACTTATAGCACAATGCATCAATAACCATATTAAATTTACTTAGGTATTAAGACATCATATAATCATAATCTTTTAACAACTCTACCTACCTACACTATCTTAGATTCAAGTCCTACTAAGTGAGGATATACTATAAACTTTTAAGATTTGTCAAGACCTTATGAGTCTCAGTATTTAAGTAATGCCTTCAAATCCTTAAACATAGAGGTTGTTATTACCATCTCCAAGTCATGGGTGGGATAATTATGTCTTTTTAGCTTTCTTAAGGCATAAGCAGTCACTCTCCTATGCTACATCAAAATAAACTTAATACCCATTCAAGGAAGCTTTAAAGCTTACCATATATCCTTCCTTACCAAATAACAAAGTTAACACGAAACTTGAGATCCAATAATCTTTAAGCTATTGAAAGCTTACCTCATATGCATTTATTCATATAGACTTGATGATTGTTTTGAGTTAGCTTTATTAACCATGCTAACAACATAAAAGAAATCTTAGAAATATCTTATGTAGTACCCTGTCAAATTAAGAAAACTCTTTATTTTATCATGCGGTCAATCTAGATTAATAGGTAACTACCTCTATCTTTTTAAGATCAACTTAGATCCCTTCAAGTAAAATTATATGATTGAAGAATGACATATTGCTAACCAAAATTTCATACTTGAAGAACTTGGCATACAATTGGTGCTCCTTTAAAGACTTCAACATCATCTTTGATTGCTAAGCATTTTTTCAGAACTTTTAAAAATACTTTAGGATATCATTAATGAATAAGATCATAAAGCACCTAGAAAAGTATAAAACATTATAAGTATAAAACACTATATTCTTCTGTTGACATATTATTAAATACAAAAGGCATCTCATGGAACTCATATTAACTATACTAAGTTTGAAGACCATTTTTAAAATATCCTCATTCCTTATCCTTAATTGATAGTTACCTAATCTTACATTATTCTTAGAGATATAGTTGATTCCTTGTAACTAATCAAATAGATCAATGATCTAAGGCAATAAGTACTTTATTATAGATAATGAGCTTGTTCAGCTACCTATAATTTATATATAGCCTCAAAGAACCATCCTTCTTCTTTATAAATAGAATAAGTGAATCCTAAAGTAAAGTACAAGGGTGAATGAAAGCTTTATCCATAAGATCATTTAATTGAGCTTTCAACTCCTTAAGTTATATAGGCACCATCCTATTGGGCGGGATCAATAAAGATTCTGCACTTTTAGTGATATATTAACTCATAACTCAATCTCAGGTTTTGGAGGTAATCTTAGGAACTCCATAAGAAACACATATAACAACTCATTCACCAAAGGTAAATGCTTAAGCCTATCTCTTTGCCCTTTCATATCTCTAACTAAAGATAAATAACCATGATATCTATGATTTAACATCTTTCTTCTAAAGATGGCAAATATCACATTATAAGGCATTACACTTTATTGTCTTGGTAACTAAACTTTCCCTTAATAGGCCTCCTAAAAGTCATAAGATTTTATTGGTAATCCAAGGTCGCATAATGCCTAGTGTAATCCATATCAAGGATGACATTAAAGTCCATCACATTAAGCACCACTAAGTCTCTTAATAGACACCTATCTCTACAAACATAAGGAATGATGATAAATAATTTTTACCACCATAAGAAAACTTAAAATGGTCTTCACTTTCACATCTCTGAGTAAGGCCAAATAACCATAATATCCATACCACTTTACAAGGCATTGTGCTTTTATTACTTTAATAACTAAACTTTACCTCATACTCCTTTCTAAAGTTATAACCTTTGCTTAACAATCTAAGGTTTCATAATGGCTAGCTTATTAATCCATACCAATAAATTCATCATAATCCATCATATCAACCGTCACCAAATCTATAGGTAAGTACCTATCTTCTACAAATAAGAAGCATGATGGATATATAACTTTTGCTACTATAAGCTAATCTAAGAAGCATTCATTAGCAAAGGAAACTCTAAAACATTAGACTTTCAACTCAACTTTCTAACCACATCATAGACATAAAGCTATAGGCGATACTAAGTCTAACAACACATGCATGTCAAAACCATAAATAGAAAAATAGAGTATCTATCACTACTATATTTGACGTTTATGAATCTGACTACATTAAAGTGAAAACTCATGATTAACCTTGCCCATACTAAGATTAGCTTTGGGATGATGAAGATGTTCTTCCACTACCTTTGCCTATTAAACCTCTGCCATCCTATCTTCTCCCTAAAGGACTAAAAACTAATTTATTTAATTATGGCATAACTATAGCATATGATGTTAGAAAGTGCCATATTAAGGTGGGGCTCTTATGAAAACACTAAAGCACCTTTACTTATGGGGAAATTCTTAGAAAAAGGCTAGTCTAACCATATCTATAACATTTATTTCAACTATACAAACATTCCTCCTTCATAAGGCCTCCCACATCTCTAATGTATGTTAGCCTAAAAACTTGTAATGGACATAGCACTCATAAAACTTTATTTGTTATTATTATACTTTTAATAGAACTTCCTACCAACTTTATACGTCTTCTTCTTCTTTTTCTGTAAAGTCCTTATCATCATCATCATCTTACTTTAATATAACTCTTTCTAATAGATAAAACCAATTGCCTTCCTATTAACAATATCAATAATAGAAGTGAAGAAACAATGTCTCCATTATAATATTTAAGACTAGCATTTAGGTCTTAGCATTTAAATATAAATTCCATACTTCTCTTTCATCTTTATAAGTCTCACTTAGAAAAGGAATCAACTCTTCACATCATTTGGTGAAATGATTAAAGCTTTAATCATCTTCCTACCATGAATTCTCAAACTTAATAATCTTTTTCTTTCTAGCACTCTTAGAAAATGCCCATAAGGTACATGCATATGCAATCTTACCATGTTAAAGAATCATCACATCAATAATGTAGTCCTTAAACCAATTCACTAACGATATAATGTTTAAAATAAAACATGTTATTTGTATGGACCTTTATTATTGACTTATCGTTTTCTTATTAGACTTCTTTCTCTATATACTTAAATGGATTAGCTCATTTCTTATGCATAAATGGATATAACTTATCTTATGCATCGGTAATTATAATTGGAGGTACTTCTACATCCTTTTCATATCTTATACATTAAAACTTTTTCATCACCATACCCACTTTGAAGCTAGGCTAGGATATGTTTCAACCTTTTTGCCATTATTTGCATCATTTATTAAATACCCATTAGAGTGGCTATAAAAATCCTTTTAGAAATTGATATTATTTTTGCTCTTAAGGTTGAGCTTAGGCTCTAAGTCAACCTCTACGACATACACCTTTGGCTCTTTTGCTCTAATTCTTTTAGTTTGAGCATCTTTCTTAATAACTAGTTCATTCATGGACTCTATTGAATCCTCATTAAGGACCTTCCCATATAATATAGTGGATCACTTTTGTTCATCTTCTATAAAATCATCAACTCATTATGCCTATAAAATATGCAAGTACAATATGCAATACGTAAAAGTTAGCATAAATAACATAAAGACTTAACAAAATTAAAATAAGTACAATAAGATCATACATAACATGAAACTTTAACACCCAAAGGAAAAAAAACATAAGAAGAGGGAGAACCTAGTTATATAATTTCCTAATTGTAAGACTCATTTGACTCGTCTAGATTAAACTAGCTATATCTTTAAGTTATGTTAGCCTTTAGAATCTCTTAGACATCTTCTCTAATACCAACTTTATCATGACATAAAGTTGGTTTCAAATTAATGTTTGACATTATGAATACTTAAAGTTATTAATTGCCATAATAAGCCTAATGTTATGGAATTAGCTATTAAATACCATTAAAATCATCTTGTAATCATGTAATAATCACCTAATTCTTGATGAAAAGTAAAGGGATTCATCATAGCTAACCCTTCATACCAATCCATCAAGCCTGTATGAACTTATCCCTAAGAAATCTCATAACCTATCATCATACATTATAATCATCCAAGCTTATATTGCACATTCTCATGATGCCTAATGGGCACAAAATTTAACTTAAAATAATAGATTATAAGCCTTCAATACATTATAAATTCTTAACATAAATTATGTGCAACTGAAATACTAACACATAATACATATATTATTTTTAATACATAAATAGGTTGTGAAAGTAAGCCATGAACTTTTTTTACTTGATGCCTCCATCAAATCTTTTAAACTTGTAGGGTTGGCAGGATGGAGATAAGTGTCTCAACTTAGTAAGCAATTACTAATCAACATGACATATCCCTACCAAATATGCATTTATACTTTTATGCATTTGTAAATGTGATTTTGACATTTATATGTATCATTTGTCATATATAACATATATAAGGTAGTTCAAATTATTAATTTGCCTCTTAGGCTATATGGGACACCTTTTTCATCCCATAGGGCTTATCCTTATCCAAGCAAATAAAATATTACCTTACTTAAGCCATTTAGTATTATTTAACTTTAGTGACATTTTATCATTTCAATTCTTATCATGATTGATCTTGAATTATTGAAAAACCAAATCATCCTTACAAAAACGATAACATTTTAATAGCATTTAGCCTATTTGAGGAATTTCAAAGTACAAAAACCATTTAAGCAATTTTTTTTCATTATTTAGTCTAATACAATCTGTGATGCATGAATGTAAAGAAATAAAGGAGAGAAATGTAGTTAAACACCATAAGTAATAACTACTTACAGTTTATTATCTTGAAAAAAAGCTTAAACCCTCTAGTAATCTTGATCCCCTCCAATTTCTTGATAATCTATTACATATAATAATATAAATAACCATACAAGAGATTTCAAAGGAGAACCCTTAACACCAAACTAAACTCTAGGTACCATATCTACCTACTTCCTTCTAGAAATACTCATAGTTCAATTAATGGAAAACAACTCTAAAATAACTAAATGAAGTTATTTGATGTTTTAATTTTAAAGATCAAAACTAATGGCCAAATCTCTAATTAACATTTTAAGAGCTTTAAATTTAAACTTAACAAAAGTAATCATACATTGGGATTTTCATTACATAAATCTTCCCTAAACACACTAGAAATAAAGATGAAAAAGTTATATAATTTAAGAAGGATACTTGAAATGTGTCTCTTAAAAGCCTGAAGAATACTTGGGATTTATTGAATAGAATGTGTATATCTTAAAGAAAACATGGTATTTCACATAAATATAATGTTAATTTTAATAGGATTACTATTTGATCAAAGATCTAAGATATGGAGAGCTTAAAAAGACATATGGTTTCAAACGGGTGGCTAAATGGACAAAACGATCTAAAATAGGTGTATTTATAATTAAGCATGTCAAATAGGCATTCAAACAACCCTACATACTTAAGATTTAATGGATTTGAACAAGTGAACAAACCCATTCTAAAATAGAATGACCCCATTTGATAAGGTTAAAAAAAAATCCATATTTTAGGCAAAAGGTTAAATGGCCTAAAGGCATGTTGAGTGGGATAAAGTGAAAGGTCGTTCAATAAACCAAATATGGTGGATTCCAACTCATACTAAACACAAGTAATTTCATGCCATCTTTAATCCAAAATGACTTCAACCTATCAAAAACCTATTCTAACACATCAAACATTATCAATCATGATTCAAAAAGCCTAAAACATCAAGATTTCATTCCTTTTGGCAAACATATCATAGGTATATGGTTAGAGAAGAATAAAATAATACCCGATGTGTTACATATTTGATGTTATTTTTAAATCACAAGGTGTTTTTATCTAGAGCAAATTAATTATTAATAATGTTTTTATTGCTTTTAAGATTTTTCATGCCAAGAAAAAGGAGAATATGTAAGATAGACTATTTAGCTTTCAATTCAAATATAAGCAAAGCATATAATTAGCTAGAGTTTACTTTCTTAAAACATATTTTATTAACTTTGGGCTTTAGTAATCAATGTTGCAATTGTTTGTTACTCTTTTCTTATCAATGGGATTCCAAAAGAAATTTCTTTTCTAAAAGGGGATCCCTTATCTTATTTTCTACTTCTCTTATTTGTACAAGGTCTGCCCCTTTTAATTCATAATGCTAAGATAATAGGAACTATTCATGGGATTAAGGTGTCTATAGCACCATCTATTTCTCACTTATTTTTGGTAGATACATCTTATTTATAAAGCTACAATTATTGGCAGAACATAAATTTCTAGAATCCTCCAAATTTATAAATAAGCATTTGGTAAAAAAAAATCTTGAAAAGTCAAAGTTTACTGTAAGAAAAAATGTGCCAAAGAGTTCAAAAAAGGTTCTTGGAGAGGAAATAGAGGTTAATGTAATGGAGAATCGTGATAAATATATTAGCCTTCCAATGACTATTGGAAAAATAAAAAAAAATGTGTTTAAATTGATTCATAGTTGGTGATTTTTATATCAAAGAGAAGAAAAAGACTCTTTCAATAGTGGTTAAACAAAATTCAGATTAAATCAATCAGATAAGTTATCTTAACAAACATGATAAGTTGTTTTCTTTTACATATTTCATTGTGCTGAGAGATAAAGTTTGTCATTGCGAATTTTTGTAGGGTACTGAAAAGGAGGAGAAGATTCATTACATTGGATGACATTATCTTACTAAGAGTGAAAGGGAAGGTGGAATAGGCTTATGTGATCTTCAATATAATGACCTAAATTTTTGAAAGTTTAATATTGAGATTTCTTTTGAAAATTAGAAACTTTATTGAAGATTTTTAGTTTATATTTTGCAAATTGAAAATTAAATTAATTTCGTCCTTTAGGAATATATGTATGGGTATTTAAAATTCTCAATAAGATATATATATATATATATATATATATATATCACCATCAATTGATAAAAGTGGAGTGAAGATACAATGATTAAGTCAGAACTGATATGGATAGAATTATGATGTTTTTATCAAAAGGAGGGCAAAAGAAATATATGGATTTATGAGCAAGTAGAATAAATTTTAGGAAGGGAGCTTAATTCAAATGCTGGTAGTACCTAATCAAAGTTACCTTATTTGCTTAGTTTAGCCCAACAGAGAGAGGGAAGTGAAGTAATGAGGGTGTTAAGCATTTTCCACCTAGCTTTAGCAACCAACAAGTAGCAATACCCTAACCACTCGAAGAGGAAATCTAAATGATAGAAACGCCACCATTCTTATCATCATAGTAGGTGCGCGAAGCCAAAAAGTTCCCTTTGATTACTCCTCACTTGATTTGGCCTATATTCAATTATTTTAATGATATCATCCTTGCATGGTGAGACTAGTAGCATTAAAAAGCTCTCACAAACTGTCATTTAACTACTTATGGGCCTTCTAATTCAATTTATGGCTTCGATGGCAAATAAAATACTATGCTACCATCTTAGGATTTCAAAGTCAATTTTAGTCAATTGAAGAATCATTTGGCTATGTTGTCACCACTATTGGATTCTTGACATTAAGATGTTTTAGAAGGTGTTCTTTGTTTCACCAACTATTATAGTCAAATTTTGAGCACGATGATCCAATTACTAATAGGTAGTAACTCCAAACAGACTTGATTTGGGACATAGTCTCCCATTTGATTTCATTATTTATAATAAGTGTTTATGTCTTTGATATTGACAAAAGATTCTTAGGAGGTGCAATCAATGAGACTAATGAGTCCAAAAACTAATTCTGTGAATTTGCATTAACTAATTACTTTGATAATATTTTTATCAAAATAATTTATTTTTGGCATTGATATTGCACTTGAGCATTACATGATATATTATATAGTATTACATTCTAAATTTTGTGTTATTCAAACATATCATTATTGTCATGTCATATGATAAGAATTTATATTATGCATATATTGGTTGTGATGCACGATGGAAAGTGGGACATAGGACCATTGGGGTTGAGTGATGCGTAGCTAGCATATGAATTTGATATATGATATGATATGGATTGGAATGTATGATGTCCCTATAGACTTTTTGGCTAAGGTTTTTGTTATACCATAAGAAAAGTTATGATGTAAGCTATAGATTTTTGGGCTAAGAAATTAGATGTACTATAGATGTGCATTATGGATTTTCAAGCTAAGAAATTTTCACCATGCCACAACCTTATTTGTATAAGAGATTATATTTAGACTAAGAGACCCGAGTTAAGTGTTCAACTCCATAAGGTTTATAGTGCTACCCCAGGAGCTAGTTTATGTGGTGTCTTATTCACTATACATTTACCTCAAATTTTTAACTATGATAACCTTGTGGTTTCACATATGTATATGTAAGTAAAATTGTAAAGGATCAAACGTATTTTATAATATTATTCACTAAGTCAAACACTTACCCCTATTCACCTATGTTTTTTAGTTTTCGTAGGTTTAATTTGAGAGAGTCAAGGCATTACCCTTATCCTTTTTGTAGTTAGCGTGTTTAACAAAGTTTGACTATCACGTGTGTATATCAATCTAGAATTTCATAATTATAAATGGTATGTTGGGGATGAATGGACCTTTACTATGTACTTGCTTGAAAAAAAGGCTATTCATTATATTAATTATATGGAATATTATGTTCAAAGAACTTACCATTAAGTTATGATGACTATTAATAATATATATAATTATTATGTTTTGATTACAACTATCACTTTAGTTGGATGATAAGAATTATTACAAGTTTTAAAGGCTTTATGCCTACTCGATCTCTAGTGCCAATTAGATATATAGATTGGACCACATACTAAATTATGACAATTTTAACCTTATAATGCCATCCAAGCAAATTCGGCACCTTATTATGCATTTAGGTAATATTTGATAGGTCGTAATAGAATGTAATGTAATGTAATAAAAAAAATTTATTTTAATAGTTCATTGTATTTGTATTTGATTACATTAGATTACATCTACCAAACATTACCTTAGATTCTTTGGTTTGCCAAAATTTCAAAGTGAAGTACTTCTTTTGTGGTGATATGTTAAACAATTGCTTAGTCACCAAGCAAGTTATATTTGTAGAAGCATGTTAAATGCTAGTTTCTTTTTTGTTTTAGTAGTGTTGTATGGTTAAATGCCCTCATAGGGGCTATGATGGATTAGTTGTTAGTGCTAGTAAGGGAAAGGGGAATTTTAAACTAAGATCCCTATTAAACGGAACTCGTGCTTATGGCGGAATTTGAATGTAAAAGGTGGAGATAGGGAATTGGCACAAGGTTGAAATTTGGATGTACTAGTGATTATTGTACCATATCAAACAAGGGGATGTACTGGTAATGGATAATATAACTGATGCTCTAAATTACAGTTGGAAGGTCGATGTGGTTCAATAGTTGGTTTCTTCCATTTGAAAAGGACAATATATTATTTCAATAGAATTTTTTTTTCTAATGCAAGAAACCGAATCAAAATAGTGAAAATGAAAGTTGGAAAAAGTGTAATCAAATATAATTATACAAGAAAAAATTTCAATTCTGAGTAACAATCTTCTCAATGATGTACAATGCAACCACTCATCTTTCCTTTATAGGCTACTAGCAAACAAACTAATCCAATTTATTAACTAACCTATAACAACTCTCTAACAAACTGAGTTTTCTCTAACAAACCTTCTTTAACTAATTAAAATCACTAACAGTTATATTTTTCTTAATAGCACTTTTCCATCCCATTAAGTGTGAGGCTTCATAAAGATAAGCATATGCTCTCGATCAAGAAATTACCATCACTTTAGAAGTCCAACAAGATCAATGCATTCTATGAGTTCCTTAAATATGGCTAGCCCTATATGGAAGAAATTGTGGCAATTAAATATCCCTCTAAAGATGTGTCATTTCATATGGAAAGCATGTCTTAATCATTGCCTACGAAGCTCAATACAACAAGACATGGAATTCAAATCTATTTAACCTATCTATAATGTATGGATTCACTAAAGATAAAAGAGCACATCTTATGTTTATTCGCACATATTTCTCCTATATAGTACACTAGCCCCATCAATTTGGATGTCTTTTAAAGCCAATGCTACAATAGTTGAATTGATCGAAAATATAGAATCCCTCATTCCACGATTGGTCCCAATTATCTTCTAAGATTATGGGTCCTACACATAACTAAAAGAAGAAAACTAATTAAGTACCAAAATCATATAATTGAATCGTAGAATTAAAAAAATTGTCTCTAGATCTTTCATAAAGTTGGAGTATGTACCATAGTTTTCACTACCATGAGATAGTTTGGTTGCATCAGTTGCTTATAAATAAGGTATTTTACTTCATCACCCTACTATTTTGTATTATGACAATAAGAGTTCTATTTGGATTGCATGTAATTTTGTCTTCCACAAGCCAATCAAACATATTAAGATTGATTGTTATATTATTCATCATCATTATTGGCTTGGCACTTTATTGTTACCTTTTGTCTCCTCTACCATGTAGCTGACTAACTTATTCACCAAGTCTCACTGAACTTCCTGTTTTTATTTTTTATTAGACAAACTCTGAATGTTTAAGATTGTAGCATCTGAGTTTGAAGGGGGATGTTAAATAGCTATTATTATTATTATTATTATTATTATTATTAAGGATAGAACATTTTTTTAAAACAAATTATTATATGAACATATATGAGTTTATACTTGTCATTTTAATTTATATTTTTAATAAGAAACCGAAGCCTTCTTTTGAGGTTTTTCATATTCTTTATTAGCATTCATTTATAGCTAACACTTGTCCTTAGTATTAAAAATTTACAGATCATAGAACTCTCCCATATGGTAGCATATGCTATTTAGAACACGCAGAACAATAAAATGTTTAAAAGAGACTACTCGATACCTATGCAGTCCTCATCTACAGCTTCAAGACTTTTCGTTGAATTCCAAGATGCACATAACCAATCCAATGCTTATATACCAATAGATTGGTCTTATCCTTTATATGGCTTTTATAAAATAAGTATAGCTCCTATAGTATCTTAGGGTGTGTTTGAATATCTTTTAAAAAAATCAATACAAAATTTGTTTATAAGATGTTCATTCTCTATAATCTTTTAGTTCATTTTCTATATATATTTGGTTCACTTTCCATATTTACATAAGTTTTTGGATAACTAAACACAATTTGTATAGTAATAGTGACTATATTATGTTGTGTTTAGCTTAAATTTTTCAATTTCTTCATTATTTGTTCATTTTTGAAATATTCTCATTCACTTTTCATATTTATCCTATCAAATTTTGTATTTTAACAATTTATTTTGGATAACTAAACACAACTATAATAGTAATAATAATCATATTAGACTATATTTGACGTAAATTTTTTACAAATATAATTTCTTCATTATTTATTTATAATTATATAATATATTCAATCAAATTCTTTATTTCAATAAAAAATAAACATAACTTTGGAGCTATGTTACTACTCATGTAGCTCTAGACGCTATAGCAATCATTTTCATAAATTGAACACAGATGCGGACATCACAAAATATAGAATTTCTGAATTAGGTTTTGTGTTATGGGATGACAAAGGTGATATGTAGATGTCGGGCTCCAAGTCCATAAGAATGATAAATCATAACACCATGGTTGAGTTTGCTATAAGATAGGCACATCTCTCGTTAGTGAGTTTGGGTTCTCTAATTAATCATTAAATCAGATAGTAAAAAGACAATAAAAATTCTAACTGGAAGAATACCTATGGATATAGGATAAATTATAAATTTGATATATGAATTTTTTAATTTTTTCTATTTTGGTGTCTAAATATTTTTTTTTTCTAGTTTTAAGTTTAGTTTGCATCAATGCTCGAAGAATGAGTTTGAGAAGAAGAATATGGAAAGATTTCCCTATGCATCGGTAGTAGGGAGTCTTATGTATGCATAAGTTTGTACACTTCCATGCATTATATAAATTATTGGAGAGTGTTCGGTAGATATTTGAGTAACCCAGGTATGGATTACTACAAAATGGCAAAATGGGTTATGCGATATTTACAAAGAACTAAACATTATATGCTTACATATCGAAGATCAAGTCAGTTAGAGATTGTGAGATATTCGGACTTCGATTTTGTGGGGATGTCTTGATAATAGGAGATCTACTTTAGGCTCTACATCTTTATGTTGGCTGAATGAGCAATTTCATGGAAAAGTGTTAAACAAACACTCATTGCTTCTCCCGCTATGGGGGCAAAATTCATAGCCTGTTATGAGGTGTCAAACCATGGGATCTGGTTGCAAAATTTTATCACTGGGCTACACATTATTGATGGTGTTGAGAAACCATTAAGAATCAATTGTGATAATAAGGTCACTGAATTATATTCCAAGAACAATCGAAGTTCATCAAAGTCTAAGCACATCATTAAATTCTTAGTTGTGAAAGAAAGAGTTCAAAGTCTTCAAATATTAATTGAACACATGAGCACAAACTCTATGTTAGCATATCTGCCCACTAATGGTTTGCCAGCTAAGATTTTTCATAAGCATGTCACACACATGCGCTTTGTACTCATTGATTATATGTCAGTATAGTGGGAGTTACTATTTAGGTTTTATATTTATTTTCTCAATGTATTATTGTATTTGTACTATGTTCTTAAAGATTATTTTGTTTGAATACTCTGAAATGAAATAATGATTTTCATAAGCAGTTGAACATTAAGTGTTGAAAGTTATATTTGACCTTTTTTAAGGTAAGACCAATTGGAAATAGACATATTATAGATCACATTTATGTAATTTTCATGCTACACATCCATAATTGATCCATGTTGCTCATTTTGCTAATATTGTGATTATTGTTAGGTCTAGTTATACTTACATTTAACAAAAGTGCTTTAATGCTAGATTAACTTAATTAGTAGACTAGATTGTTTTAAGGATATTTAATTTGGATAGTAAAGTTGAACTCAATAAAGTAAAATCACGAACATTATTTGGTAATATATGTGGTCTAAGTGGGAGATTGTTAGAGTAATTATAGACTCACATATATTAACAATTTGTTTATGAATATCTATCCAATCATAAACTCAATTAAGTGATCTAATAAACTAATAAGCGTGTTATTAATCAATTATTTATTAAGTATAGGCCACCTTATGTATAGAGCCCAAGTCACTTATGTCTTATATGATGGGCTTAAAACACATGTGAGCCAGTATCTAATGGTATGTTCCTTAAGTCATAGAGAATAATTATAAAAGGACCATCTAATTCTTTCAAATAGTAATTTTTTGATTTTCTTGAAAGAGTACAACATTCTATGTTTCCCATAACCAAAAGAACAGAAAGGTCATTTCTTCTCTATTGTCTTAGAAGATCCCACAATGGATTCAAGTTTGTCTTTATACTCTATCTTAATTGGGATGATCTCTTGGTGATATAACATGTGATTTATGGCATTGAATTGACAATCAATCTGATTATTAATGAATTTGATTTTATCCAACAAGGAATACTCTCAAACATGTTACCACTAACATGCATAACGCCATCACATTCTAGTGCAATAGAGATAACATAATCAAAGTTAACGCTATCACATTCTAGTGCCTTAACCAACATGCTCAGAAAAAGTCCCATTACTACCTCCAACATCCACCAAAGTTTTCACCCCATTAAACACTTTTGGACACCTTTCAATTATTTCAGACGCAACCACCCTAACATGACATGCCATTTCATCGTTGAACAGCTTGCTGTGATCGGGATTTCTTGTCGCATACTTCCATAGATCGTATCCATGAACTACCTCAAATGTTGCAGCCCCATTTACTTGGGCACTTGCACATAAAAAAATGTCACGGCGCTAGCATCACCGGGCTGCTTTCTAACAGAAGAAAAGCTGCCATGTTGTTCTCTCCAGGACCAAGCAGTCGACGGGACATAGGTGTCTGAACATAGTCGGTGGTGGTGCCATCGGTCGTAGGTTTCTCTTTGAAAATATGGTGATGAACCAAGAACCTCATGATGCAATGAAGAGAAGGTTGAGCACATCCAAGCTTGGATGACAGCTCAGATAGTGTGATTAGAACTTGATGATTTTCAATGGCATCTACAATTCCTAGTTCAATGGCACACTTCACTGCTGCAATGTTAGCAAATCCAAATACACACTTCCACATCTCCACTTCTGTTTGTGCCTCCTCTTCTTCTTCTTCCTTCTCCTCCTTTCCATTTCTCATTTTTTAATCTATTTTGTGTTTCTCACTAGCTCTCTAGCCTTTGGATATGGTTATTTGAAATCAGACTGCAAATTTTCAAGGTTTATAGACTCATAAAATTTAAATTCTTTTGAGATTTAATAAAATTAGTCAAAATTAATAAAATTTGAACAAAATTGACCAATCCTTTTAATATTGATAAAATTAGCCAAAACTAATAAAATTGTGGCAAATATAACCAAAATTCAAATTGATCAAGATAGAATGATATATCACGTGATGTGGCAAACTAACTGACATGAATTTATATAAAAAAAAATTAGTAAAATCAGTTAACATTAGTTATCAACATCAATTTACATTATTTTAACTCAATATTTTAAAATTGATCAAGATAAAATAATATATCACATGACGTGATAAACCAACTAAAATGATTTTTTATAAAAAAAAATTAGTAAAATTAGTTAATATTAGTTACTAACATCAATTACCGTTATTTTAACTCAATACTTTAAAATTGATCAAAATAAAATGATATATCATATAACGTGGCAAATCAACTGACATGAATTTTTATAAAAAAAATTAGTAAAATTAGTTAACATTAGTTACTAATATCAATTAATATTATTTTAACTTAATATTTTAGTTTAATGTATCATCCTATTTGATCAATTTGAATTTTAGTTAGATTAGTCAAAATTTTATTAGTTTTGGCTAATTTTGTCAAAATTAAAAAGATTGACAAATTTTATCAAAATTTTATTAATTTTGATTAATTTCATCAAAATTTAAAGGATTAATCAATTTTATTAAAATTCAAAAAAATTTGAATTTTATAAGTCAATAAACCAATTTTCAATACAGTTCTTGTTTTGATAAGTTGTCTGTACTCATCAAATGGGTTGTGTTTGCTTGGAGTTATCTTTATTTTTTTGGCGAATGGAAAATGTTTTACGAAAAGCATGCGCAGGCTATATTTAAAATTTTATTTTAAATAAATGTTTAATAAAATTGATATATTATATTAAATTTTTGGTTTTTTTATCATTAACAAATATTTTTAATGGAATAGGCAATATGATTGTAAGAATATTTATATAAGTAATAGAGCAACTTAGAAATTTTATAATTACTATATTTTGCTATCATTGAAAAATAAATATATTAAATTTAAAATCATATTCTGATTTAATTTAATAAATATATTAAAGAAATTTGTTAGGAGTTTCTTTTAACCTTAGTGTTTGTGTTTAGCTTGGGCTTCTAGCCCTGTTTTTCACCCAAAAAAAAACATTTTGCTTTTGTACTTTTAGTAGAGCGCTTGTGTAATTTTCTCTTTTTTTTCATGTAATAAGATAAAGTATAAAAGTTTATATTTTACATGCATATTCACATTGAAACAAAATACTTTTAAATCTGATACCAATTGGCAATTGGTGACTCAATCCGAAAATTTAACTCTAATCTATTTGAAAAAAGTTTATTCGAACTAGATTCAAATTCGGACAAATCCCAAATATTTGAGTTCGAAATAACTCAAAAATTTTTGAATCGGATATAATCCAAATCAAAACTGACCCGAATAAATCAATCTGATACTTGACCTAATTGACCTGATGATCATATAAAAAAATAAATTTTATTACTAAATATAAGATAGATTAATTAAAATAAAAAAAGAAATTTATTTTTTTAAAATAGTTAGATTATTTAATTAAATTCAACTTCAATTGTATTTTTATTTTTATTTTCACTAATATATATATATATATATATATATATATATATATATATATATATATATATAGAGAGAGAGAGAGAGAGAGAGAGAGAGAGAGAGAGAGAGAGAGAGAGAGTTTGATATAAGAATAAAAATTCATAATTTCACTTTTTTCCTAACCTTTTTAATTTTGAATTTTTTATTATATAAAAAATTAAATGTTGATTATTACAAATTTGAATAACTTTCTATATTGTTAAATTTTTATATTATTTTTATATGAACTTTTTGTATTATTAAACTTTCTATATTTTCTTTTTTGAGTAATTGAAGAAACTAAATGCTTATTATTAGCTTATTTTGTTGCATGATAAAATATATGTTGGAAATAGGTGGATAGCCACACAAACTCAACACACACTCATACAAGAGTAAGAAGAGAGAATATGAATTGAAATATTTATTGAATTGACTCTTGATTCTATATTAAAGAAATTGCTTACAAAAGTATTTATAACACAAGCTAATACTAAAAATAAATATCTTGATATAGTAATTTAAGTTGTCATCATAAATTAAAAACGAATGTTAATACTCATAAGCTACTTAATGGAGCAAAACACTTTAGTAGGTATACTAGAAGAGAGGAATAGATAGGATTGTTCTCAAATCTCTATAAATTGTGTTGTCTCTCTAATTGTTTCCTTCATCTATCTCTATATTTATCTGTGCTTGTGTTTGATTCTGTAAAAATTTTCATTGCCTTTTCCCCCCTAGGACATATATAAGAGACCAACAAGTGGAATCGTGCCAAGTTCTATTAAAGGCATAATTACAAAAGAGTAATGGTCATGGCATACTAAAAAAAAGCTCAATCAATATTCAAGTCTCCCTTCTTCAATAGTACTAATTATCTATATTAGAAGAATTATATGGAGATCTTCTTTGAAAGCAAAATTATTGATTTATATGACATTATTGAAAAAGGAAGAAAAATTCCTATGAAGAAGGTTGGCGATATTATGGTTCCAAAGAAAAAGAGCAAGTGAATAGCTAAAGAAAAGAAAGCCAACCTTAAGAATATGAGAATTATACAATATGCAAAATAGCTTAGCTAATGAAATTTGGGATACTCTCCAAATGCAACATGAAGGCACAAATGAAGCAAAGAAAAAGAAGGTGCAAATACTCGCTTATAAGTATGTGACATTTGTGTACCTACACAATTGAGAGTATCAATTAAATGTACTACCGCTGCATTAATATTGTGGGAGCTCTTGAAAGTTTAGGGAAAAAATTTTTAAACAAAGATATGGTGACCAAGATCCTTAAAACACTTTCTAAGGACAAAATGTAAAGTAAAGAAAACAACTATTAAGGAAGTAAACAAGCTTGAAGCTTTCTCACTTGATGAACTAATGAGGAAGCTTCTAGCTCATAAGAACATATTAGAGAAGGCTTATGGTGATGGATGTCCAAAGAGGAAAACACTGCATTGAAGACAAAACAAGAAAAGAATCCTCCTTTCCTCCTCCTCATCTAGTTAATATGAAAGCTCCCCTGCTAAAGAAGATGATGCAGACCTTCTCACACAACAAATTCAAAAGTTTCTCATTAATGGAAAGAAAGAAAAATTTTCAAAAAGCTTTAAGAAAGGTAACTCCTCTAAGGGAAATCAGTTTGTCTGCTATGGGTGTAATAAGCTGGGTGATCTCAAACCAAATTGCGTCAATGAGAAGAAAAATGAAAAAATGTAATCATCCAAGAAACACCACAAGAAAACTCTAAGAATCAAAACTTGGAATGAGTCAAGCTCATTGGACGAAAACGAAGGGTACTCAAAGAATGAGATGGTAAACTTGTGCTCCATGGTTATTAATCGAGAGCAAGAGAATGAAAATAATAGTGAGGCAAATCCTTTTGAGTCTCTCTCACTTAATCAATTGTATGAGCTTATTACATATTTAATAAAAAATTGCATCAAGACTTTCAAAAGTATGATTTTTTAAAAATCTCCTCTTTTCAAATTTAAAGGAAATTTTTTTGAAAACACCTCTTGTACATTTCAAAAAGAATATGTTGATTGGAAATTTTTTTTGGAATGTTTTAAAGGTTTACAAAAAGAGATTAAGGATTTGAAGAAGAAAATTTTAACTTAGATGAAACTATTTCCAAGTATTTAAAAGCAAATGAGAAATTGAATGTGAATATGAAAGCCCCAAATGATTATTTAATTAAACATGTAATTGGCTTCACTTATATATGCACTTACACTTCTACTTTTTCTTCATTTATAGGTCATGTAAAGACTAACCATAGCAAAACACCTAGTCCTCATGATACTAGGACACACAGTACCTTATGTTCAATCATGTAAGCCTAATGCTAATTAAAATGCACAAGCATCTATTAAGTTGCCAAAACATAAGGCTAATCATACCTTTATATATAGACCTTAAAGGTCAAAACAATAATATTCTTACACTTACATATATAAGTCACATGACAGATTAAATGATCATAATCCACATGTAACTTGGAAAATTTGATAGTTATTACTATCATTATGGTCTAGGTCGTTGTAAAGTACGGTAAGATAGATTATTTAGATATAATTATGTGCATTAAACTCTAGGAACCCAAGGAACTATACATACCGAAAGCTACTTGATTATAGGTGACAATTCACTCACCATAAAGATCAAATTGATAAGGTATTCAAATATTTGTGAATAAAGAATGAGAAAAATAATACAAGCTTAAAGTGTTATTTATTGTAACATATACCTACCTCTTTGCTCTTAATTTAATTAATTATGCATAAATTTAGGGGGAAGTTATATGTTATTTTTGAATTCTTATTTTAAATTGGAATTATCAACAATTGGCACCATTATTTTTACTTGAAATTGATATCGCAAATATTGCCTCAAGATTTTAAAATTTTGTATTCTTTATTTTTAAGGGAGAGATTTAATTTTTAAAAATTGCTTAAATTTTTTTTTGTATGATATTCAAAAAGTGTGTGTGTGTGTGTGTATTAAGAATAGAGAAAACATTGATATTATTCAAAAATGATATGTGTGTGTATTAAGAATAGAGAAAACATTGATATTATTCAAAAATGAGAGAACATTATATATATATATATATATATATATATATATATATATATATATATATATATATACACACATACATACACATACACATATATATTTAAAAAAATTTAGCATCAATACTTTTTTTCATTCAAAAGTGGAGAGAACATTGATTTCAAGTCTTCAACATTATTGATTTTAAATGTGATAAAATATTAAGAAGTTCTATTATTTCTTCTAAGTATTTATATGTTAGTTTAATTTAGGTAAAATAGAAGAGAATATTCATGAAAAATAATCTTTAGATGATGGCAAATTTTGAAACAACAGACAAAAGAAAGAAAGAAGAAAGTTATGCTAAGCAAATTCAACGCCTATGGAGAATGTCCAACACTCATTGAATGTAAGCCTTTTAAGAAGCCAATGGCTTGTGAAAAAAAAAAAAATGAAGCCTGAAGGTCTGGATGAAGCCAACAATATTTTAAGAATTCAATAGCCATGTCAATAACCCGTTGATTCATCGAATGATCATTGAAGAAGGAAAATGGCTTTTTGAAATTGATGACTAGAAAGAGTTTGTGGCTACAAGGTAATTTTTTAGACAATTCAATGCCAATGAAAAGTCTTAATGACTTATTGAAATAGAGATGCCCAGTCCATTGAAATAACCAATAACCGTTAAAAAGGGAGCTGACGATTTCAACAGTCTGGGAAAATTTTAAACGACCCATTGACAGAATAATGAATAGTCTACTTTTGATACTTTTCTCTATGTAAGACAATTTTATATGGCTTTTAGAAGGATATTGCATATGCTAGAATAAGCCACATCAAGCATTCAAGAGTTAAAATGTTTCCTCTATTCTTTGTTCTTGTAATAGATTTTACGTATTGTAAAGAGTAAAGTTGTGTGATTAATGAGTCATCTTTCTTGAGTATTATTTATATATTGTGTGAAGATCATCATTGGTTAGATTGAGTTTTAGTAATATAAATATTTATTTCTGAAAATTTTAACTCATTTCTTCAACAAGTAGCAAAATTCTAAGATAGTATACATAAACTTTCTTATTTAGATTTAAATGATACAACTTTCTTACATAAACAACTTATAAAAATCTGACTAGCACTTGATAACTACTTGGAAAAATTTGACAATCACCTCGTAAACTTATTGCGTTTAGATAGTATTTTAGACTTATAAAGGTCTGAATAAAACTCATAAATTACTAACTAAAATAAAACTTTTTAGTGGAGATACTAGAAAAGAGGAATAGAAATAATTTTTTAAACCTCTATAAATTATAATGTTCTTTTTATTATTTCTTTTCTCTCTCGTTTATATTTATTTAAAGTTAAATTTATTTTTATAAAATTTATCATTGCTTTATTCCCTTTTTAAAATGCCGCACAAGGAATCAACAAAGGTAGGTATAAATGTTTGTATATAATTTTAACATAGTTTCGTGAGAATGTAACTTTTCTATTTCATTCTTTTTTTCTTTTTTTTTTGGTGCAAACCAAAGATGTGAATGTCATATTTTCAAGTAATTTCATTTAGTAAATTAATTATGACAATTAAAGCCATCATTGGGCTTTTTATATTATATTCCTTTTATTTTTCAAATATGATTAACTCAAATCAATGAAAATCTTTGCTATTTCATTCAACCAATAAAATTAAATTTTTTAACACTATTTTCTTATTTTATCAATAATTTCTTATTTTTTAATTAATAGAGTTAAATTTATTTTTTAACCAAATAATCGAAGTCCAATTATAACAAGCATGTTAGGCTATTAACAATTTTGTTACCCCTTACAATTTAGGGCTAAGGACAAAAATACCTAAAAATACAATAGTAATCACAAATTTACCTCAAATATTAACAATGTCTAAAAAAATGATCTGCATGAAATTATGATAAAAATACGTTCAAATTTCCTTTCCTTAATAAACTTCATTCATCAAAATTTCATAATAACAGAAGTGAGAAAAAAAAAAAAAAAAAAGGCAAACAAATCTTCTTAATTTGACAATCTCGATTTAGCAAATCACTGTGTAACAGATTTTCAATGAAAGGGGAACAAATCAGATTTTGGATCTTTCAGCTACTCATCAATTCTTCTTCTTCTTCTTCTTCTTCTTCTTCTTCTTCTTCTTCTTCTTCCTGCACGTAACATCATCAAAACGAAAATATGAAGGCAAACTCATTTTCTCGCACACAATTATACATTTGCATATCAATTTTAGGGAGAAAAAGTTCTTCATTATATATGTTTCTCTCTTTAAAATATATTTAATATGATTTTTAATACTTGTTTTATTATTTAAAATAAAAAAATCATGAGTTTTGATATACTGTTGATGAAAAAAGGTTAAAAAATGGACATATTTGAGCACAAAATCAATCATAAAAGAGAGAAAAATCGAGTTACTGGATGTTGAAGATGATGTTTGTGTTTACTTATTCTTGCACAGTAAAATGTTTACATATAGTTTATTTCTTGTTTATTTATTACTAGTTTACAAATAATTTATTACTAATTTATAAATGATTTATTTTTTATTTATTTTAAAGATAGTGTTTGTATTTAGTTCTCTTTACATAATAAAATATTCACAAATAGTTTATTTCAAATTTATTTTGGTTTATTACTGAGTTACAAATGATTTATTATTGATTTAAAATTATTAAAACTTAAATACAGAAAATAATTTGCAGGAAAATATTTATTTTATATTTATTTGTATTGATGCAAATATCGATAAACAAAAATAAAGAATTTGAAAATGATGTTTGCATTTAGTTCTCCTTACACAGTAAAATGTTTACACATGGTTTATTATTGATTTATTACTAGGTTAAAAATGGTTTATTACTAATTTAAAATTGTTAAAAATTAAATACAAAAAATAGTTTGTAGAAAAATATTTATTTTTTATTGATGCAACCATCGATAAACAAACAGAAGGAAGAAAAACAATTAGAACGTATACATCATTTTTAACCTCTAACAAACACGATTTTCCTTCTCTTTATGACTGATTTTTAACTCAAAAATATTCATTTATTAATTATTTTTTATCTAAAATGCAAAAAAAAAAACTCATAATTTTTTTGTTATAAGCAATAAAAACAACTACTAAATCTTAGAAAATAAAAATAAAATCTCACATGCATCTCATCTTCATCTTCTTCATTTTTTTAGAGAGAGAAAGTGAGTGAAAGAAATAAAAACAAAGAGGAAAAGCGAAATTATAGCTAAAGGTGATAATATAGGCAAATAGAAACACAAACGGTACCAATAATTTAGGTTATCATGCTTATGAGGGGAAATAAGAATGGTGCAACATGTTGATCAATGCAACAACTGTAAAAATGAAGAAAAAAAAAATAAAGATAGCATAAAAATGTCGAAAAGAATGTATCATATTGTCTTTTAAAAAAAACATGGGATACAAATGTCTATAGAAAGTAAAAAAATGGTGCACCGTGTAATTTTCTCTACAATTTAAGCTTTCAAAACCTCAAATTTTGAATACAAGTTCCAAGAAGAATTTTTTTTCAACTTTTGCAAGCATAAGTTTCAACAAAGAAAACGAAAATAATAAAAAAGAAGATATTATTTACTTAAAGAAATATTGCTAATAATAATTAATTTATAATGAGAAGGACAATTTCAAACTTATAACTAAAATTTACAGATCATTATAAGAAAATTAATACTAAAAAATATATTGCTCAAAAAATATTCTTTTTGATAAATATTTTTTGAAAAATATTTTTTTAGATAAATTATTTTTGTGAAATAAACGGAACTTCATTTCTATTTGTGTTCTTGGCCTTGGGTTTGCTCATTTTAATTTGGTTTGAATGATCAATTGATATTAAATTATAAGAGATTAAATATGCTGACCTCTTGAATTTTGTCTTATTGCACTACTTAGATCTCTATTTTCTAAAATTATATTAAAATATCACTGCATTTTATTTACATTAAACTCTATTAGAATTTTTGTTAAATTGATATGAAAAGTCCATATCACCCGTTATTTTCATTTGAATTTTCGTTGTCTACCTACCACTACACCACATTCAAACAATCAAAACACAAACAATCAAATTTAAACTCATTCAAAAAAATAGAAGCACGATTTTTACAAAAATAAAGAAATTCACAAAAACTCAAATTCAAGATCACAAAAAATTCATAAATGAGTTTGAAACAAATAAATTCACATTATAGAAAATCATTTAGAAAACACAAAAAATCATTAAAAATCCAAGAAAATCATTCACAATCCAAGATTGTCATCATTCACAGAAAATCATTCAAAACTGACCCAACGGACAACAAATGGTATAGTGCAATAGAAGTTTCAATAATAGTAGGTAACCCAAAATGTGACCTACTTCCAGGGACTGGAGAAAAGAAGTCTATCATGGCAACTAGGGGTGAGCATTTGGTTGGTTCAATCGATTTTAATGGTATTCTTGAACTGAATTGAACTAACCGACTTAGCTGTATTTTTAACCGAATTGAACCGAACTGAAAAATTATAAAAATCAATGTTAACCGAAGCGAACTAACCGACAAAATATCTATAAAAATTTAAACGAACCGAAATCTTATAGAAATTGAATAAACTAAACTGATCAAGTTGAAATACATACAAACCTAACTAAAAAACTGAAATAACCGAAATTTCAATAATTGTTCATGTATGAAATAAAAAAAAAAAAAACACTTCAATTATTGATTCTAAACATCATCAATAATATTAAAACAAAAATTACAATCTAGAAAATAGATATTACAAAACAATACTATATAAACAGGCAATAACTTAAGTTATTACTAGCCCAACATCAAAGCAATGTAATAGCTAGAAAAATACAAGGAATTTTAGTCAACCATCAACCATCCAGGAGTTTTAGCATACCAACAACATAAAAGCAAGAGAAAAAAGAGTGTAAAAGGAGAAAGACTTTCAATAAATATATAATAAACAGAATTTGTCGTTGATTAATATCCCAAATTCCAAATTACATAATAAACATATATAAAGTTTCAAATTCTAAATTAAGCTTAAAATACCATAAATCTTCATCATATTACCCATTTATTAAAAGAATCCTCTAACAAAAATCACAAATTCAACTAAATTGAACAAATAACAAGTGACAGATTATTGACTTTCAAATTATATTGTTGATTAAGGTTTCAAAAACTAAACAAATCTTTATCATATTATAGTTAATTAAAGGAATCTTCTAACACAAATCACAAATTCAACTTATTTGAACAAATGGCGAGTGGTAGAGGTGAAACGAGACCTAAGTCATACCTTGTAAAGCCAACAACAAGTGACTCTGTTCACTTGAAAATGGTCAGATCGATTATGATATAGCAACGTGACTTGAGAAATGAAGGATGCAACCAATAGAAGGAGAGACAATGAAGGATTGATGTGAAGGTAGCAATTAGAGTTGCTCGGTTGTGTGTGGTGGAGCAACGACGAATGACAATGAAAAGGCAATTGCCAAGTAACTCCATTAGGTTGTATGTGATAGAGCAGCGACAGTGAGTGACAATAAAGGAGTGAGGGTAGTGATGGAGCTACTGGATCATCGTGAGAGAGAGAGAGAGATGGGAGGAGCGGTTGGATCACTGGTCGAACAGAAATGAGTGAGGGTAAGGGGTAAGAGAGCAAAGAGTGGTGATGGGTGGAATGCAATGAGAGAAATGAAAACAGAAGAAATGGAGTATATTTTTAGGGTTATTAACTTATTAAACAGTGCCTTTTTGTTGATTAGTTTATTAGTTTTAGTTGATTTTCCAGTATATAAAATCGAACCGATCGAAAATCAAAAAATAACCTTTTTATTAATCAAACCAAACTGACAAGCATGTATAAATCGAATTGAAAAAAACTAAACAGAGTCGATTCCGTTTGATTTGATAGTTTTCTTTTTAATTTGCTCACCCCTAATGGCAACTATACCATGAGACCCATTCATCAAAGCATTAGACATACAAAAAGCATCATGTTCAATAAATTTCTCTAATAAGATGATTCTCAATTCACCTTCAACCCATAAGTATTGCTTAGCAGCACAATTCACTAAAACCCAGAAACCAAACTTATATATTATCATAGAAAACTTTTGAATTCACGATTTCACATACCAAAATTTTCCATCTGTGCACACAAATAGAACCAGCACCACTAAAAGAGAAACCCATTCACGATTTCTCGAATCCATGACCGTCGAAAGCCATGATCACTGAAAGCAAGATCTCTTTTGATTGACCTGATTCAAAAGTCATGCATGTTGTCCTCTCTTGATCCCATATGAAATCAAGAAATCGCGATTTCGTGAGTGAGAAGTGGATCCGAATGTGCTGATTTCTTGCCTTCCTCTCCTAATTCCATGAGTGAGGAACACATGGTGAGTGAGAAGTGGATCCAGATGGCCTGATTTTTTGACTTAATTTTAAAACCTAATTTTTTGGCTTTCTTGATATTGTAAGAGAGAGAGATTGTAAAGATCAACAATTAAAGGAATTTTGAATGATGATGATATCTTGTAAGAGAGAGAGGGGCTTATTTCTTGGCTTTTCATTTTTTTGGCTTTTTTGATTGGCTATCATTTTTGAATGATGAATGATTGAGATGATTTTTAAAAAATGGTGATGATGAATATGCAGGTGAAGAGTCGAAAATTGCTAGAACTTAGATTGAGAAGGAAGACAGGAGTAATTTAGATATTTTAATAATTTTTAAATTAATTTATTAACTTTTATTAATAGATTAATAGAAAAAGGATTATATTATTAATAAAAGAATCAAATAATTTAATGAAATTAAATGAAAAAATAATTTTTATCCACTATCCATTACAAGATACCAAAATCACATCAGTGGCTCATCGATGCATAATTGCACGAAAGACAAGATCTCTACTTGTCGGAAAATAATTTTAAAAGCATTATTTATATTTTATATTTAGTAAATTTAAAAAATTAATTAATAAAAAATTTTTAATTAATAAAAATTAAATTATTTTTTAAAAATTAACGTCTTTCAAACTGGAAAATCAATTTTAAATTTTAATAAATTTATCTAAATAAAAAAAATTTAAAATATATAAACTCATATCTAATAACGTAATTATGATGGCAAGTTATTCTTTACTCTCAATATTCAATATTCAATATGATATTTATTCAAAAAAAATCAATGTGAGTTAAAGACTAATAGACTTACATAATTTTTTTTTTATTTTTATTATATTTCTATATAAAATATCAAATAATATAAATTAATTTTTTTAGTATAAATTTTTGTAATGTTATAAATTAAAAAATTAATATATTTTAATACGTTTCAAATAAATATCTTTTAAAATTTGTAAATAAATTACTTTTTGCGGAACAAGGAGCCCAAATAAAAATATTCTGAAAAACAATTGAAAAGGCTAGAACCAGGTTGAGATTAATAAGTGATAGCATCAGACCATGTGTGGTAGAAAGAAGTGAAGAATTGATAGCCTCAAACCATCATTCATAACTGATGTTTAGTATGGCCACTTGAGAATCTGTACAGATTACTTGTGCCGGCAAAAAACAATCAAATAAAATAAATGTACATAAACGTTTATCTTAACTAAATATTGTTTGAATTGTAGTTTTAAACTTATCTTAATTTGGTTAAATATATAAATTAAAATTAATTTAAAAAAAGAATAGACTCTTAAAATTTTAAAAAATTTCTGAGTTTTTTATTTCAAAAAATATATCTGGCATAAAATGTAAAAATACGATGAGTTTGATATGTATGTCTCTAGATGTAGAATCAAAATTTCTTCCTACAAAGAGTATCAACCTACTTTGCCTCTTAAATTTCCATGAACATCAAAGCCAAATTACTTTTAGGTGTATTTGATTTTTTTTATTTTTCATAAAAAAAATATTTGATTTTTTTATTTTTCATAAAAAAAATTAATGTGAGAATATTGAATTTGAATATTTAATTGTTATAAAAATGTTGCATTCTCGAAAAAACTCAATTAAAAAGAAGATGGCTCATATTTCAATTCCAAAGATGTTGGATCATATTATTAGTTTTCATGTATGTGAAAATTTTAGAAAATTAAAAAAATTTAATAAACAAAAATATCCTTATTAATATAGCATTTAGACATATATCATTATTTACTAAAATAGAAAATAGTTTTGTTTTTAAAAAAAAAAATCACACGCTATAATATGAGCTAACTAGTTAATAATAGTTCAAACTTAAAAATATATATAATTTTACATAATTTTACTTCTTGATTTTGTATCGGTAATCATACATTTGAACAATTAATATTTCATATTTTTAAATGTTTTGGATAAATATATATTATATTAATTTTATTATTATGATTTATTTAATTTATTAACAAATATTTATATATTTCTTTGTTAAAAATAAACTGAATCTAAAATAAGAGTATCAAAATAATTTACATCGCTTTCTTTCTTATTTATCATATACGAACTAAATATGACAATTATAAATTTTGAAAAAAATTTACTTTTAACTAAACATGGTAATATTATATTTTTTAAATCCTTTTTTAGAAATTAATTTTTGAAATGTAATTCTAAATAAAAATATTTAATTTTGAAATCTAAATGTCTCCCTGACTTTTTCTTTCATACATAAAATCCATCAATATTAATAAAATAGGTGATAAATTGTATTTTGATCCAGATTCTTTAACGCCCAGTAATGTTAACCTATTTTAACTTAAATCAAATTCAAAATCAACTAAATTAAAATAATATGAATTTTTTTACCAAAATTGATTCTAAATTCACGTAATTTTTTTACCTCACCCAAATATTATCTATTGCATTTTAATAAAAAATTAATTGAATTTGAATTTATTTACATTAGCAAATTATTTTAAATTTTCCAAAAACAAATCAAAAGAATGTTTAATTGACAATAGTAATCTTAAATTATAAATTTTAATTGGATGGATAATATTTTTTATAAAAATTAATTATTATTTTAATTTTAAAAATTTGTGATATTTGAAATCTATACTATAGTATAACAAAAATGGTTAATTAAAAAAAATTTTAGGTATGAAAAGATATAAAAAAAATTTTAATTGATAATAATAATTTTAAGTTACAATCTTAATTGTTATTTCAATCTTAATTTTTATAAATTGAACTATTATTTCAATCTTTAAAATTTGTATATTTGATGATGAGCGATAAAATATTTTCTATTTTTGGATATTATTTTATTTAGCTTTGCTGTTAATTTTGTATAATTCTTGTTTAGTTTTTAAATTTATTTTTTATTGACTTACTAATAAATATTATATTATTAAAATTATACTTATTTTATATATATTTTAAAAAAATTAATTATTTATAACTTTAAATAATTTATTGTTTTTATTTATATGAACATAAAATTAAAAACAACTCATTTATATGTTTGATAATTATATTAATTACGTGCAATAAAAACTAGTTATAATAAAATGGTCCAACCCAAAATCCAAAAATTAATGACAGCCACTTAAAATCTTTTATTAACTCAATCTAATAAATAATTAAAATGTATCCACAATCTAAAATAACTTAATTCATGCTTATTTATTATTTTTAAAAAAAAAAAAATCAAGCCCAAGACCATATATATATATATATATATATATGCAACAACAGACAATTACCATCCCAATAACGATCTCATCCTCACCTCGTGTGTGAATGAAAGGTTAGACCCGGTTTAATATTTTAAATTTTAAAATAAATATTAAAAAGTTTTTGAAAAACACTTTTTAATTTTTTTTCAGATTTATTAAAAAATATTTTTAAAATAAAAATAAAAAACTACATTTTTATTTTCAAAATCTCATTTATTAATTTGAAAAAAACAGAACACAGAAAATAATACCGAACACACCTTAACCTCTTATCATAAAACTATCTTGTTTTCATTTCTCATGAAGTCCTCAAACTTTGATGCATACTCATTTCATGCCAAGTTTGCCTTTGCGAAGCCATGTTTTTTTTTTTTTTTTTTTTTTTTTTTTGGTACAAATCAAAAAATAAAAATTATCTCAGTTATAGCACGATTTTGGGTGAGACTTTTTTTTTTTTTAATGATTTAACTCAACAAACTAATCATAGAGACATCACACATCATTCAACAAATCATTGTGATTTTGTTAAGCGCATATATATGTTATACACACATTAAGTTAGCTGTGTGAGATTCAAGATAAAAGTACGAAAGACTACGAATGCAGTACCACACTATCTACACCAGTGTAAAAATTATATTAATTAAATGTTAAGTTGCATATAAATAATTTTTATAAGCCATTGTAGAAGTTATACAAAGAACTAATACAATCAAATTTTCTTTCTTTCTCTTAGCATCTCTCTGAAGTCTCTCTAAACTTCTTTCCTTATTCTTCTTCAGGATCTCCCTAATCTTCTTTTTCTTCTCCTTTTCCCTCAACTGTCAATTTCTGTTACCATTTGATACTTAATCGTATCATTTTTCTTGTTCTTCCGAGTACGCATCGGCTGAATAAACATTAAGTTGCATATAAATAATTTCTAAATTGTAGAGATTATGCAAAGAATTAATACAATCAGATTTCCTTTCTCTCTTAGCATCTCTCTGAAGTCTCTCTAAACTTTTTCTCTCCTTCTGGGTCATTCCTAGTCTTCTTTTTCATCTCCTTTTCCCTCAATTCTGTCAGTTTCTATTGCCATTTGATACTTGATCGTATCATTTTCTTGTTCTTCCTCTTTATACACATCAAATTTTAGTTAATCCATTTGACGCACCCAACTCATAAAAAACGATTAAAAAAAAATTTTTTTTTTCTTTTATTTATGAAGTGAAAAAAACAAATAAGTTATTTGACAGCATTCACTTTCTTTACAAAAGCAAACCTTAGTTTCTCAACTTCAGCCAAAAGAATGGAATTTCGATCGCAAGCTTCTGCATGCAGTTAAAATCTTTTATCTGTATTACTGCTCGTCGGTGAAAAGTTTTGCTCCTCGGGCAAGTGAGCTGTAGATGGCTTATAATACCGTATAAGATCCAACATCATTCCCTGCCAACAAGAAACAGTTAGTTCAGACTAAATAAAACAAAAGAACCATGAAATAGCATCAGTTATTATGGACACAAATGCTTGCTACTTCTGTAAACATCTTTCGATAACAGACACCTAAACAATATTTATCTTATTTAGAAAAGATGGATATCCAGCAGAAGTGACAAAAGTACAACTGATCACAATTATCTCTCCTCCAGCAAGTCACCCTGTTGAATCCATACAACGAAAATATTCACATAAAATGCTTCCCACTACATATCACTTGGTATCATCAGAGTTTTTATTTTATATTTTTAAATAAGAAATCCCACCTTTGTTTTTAAGTGAATTTTCAAATTGCGCCAATAATTTATTCTGCTCAAGAATGAATAAAAATCAACATAAACTAAGGTTAACGACCAGAGCTCTGTACAATAGATTAACTCCTATTATTATCTTTTCATCATATAACTGAAAAGCACAAAAATGAACAGGTCCCCAGTAAGCAATATTCCAAGAAATGCTGATACAGTAGTCTTCTTATGCAATTAGAAAACAAACCATAAATGAGAAGCCATGCACAGAGTCACGTTGCATACCTCATGTTTTTGCTTCTGGGAGTAGTCTCTCAAAAGAGACTTTACAAGCTTATTTCAAAACGATATCTTTAGGTGGCCATGAACAAGGAAAATGAAAGATCAAAGATGGTGCAAAACCAGCGTAAAAGCCATTGATCGTCGAATTGCAGATCTGTCAAGCACGCCAGAAACCCACAACTTCACATAAGCTTCCAAAATGCTTTCGTTATCCTGCAGAAAATTTTTTTTCTCAAAATCGATAATGATCTGCAGCAAAACCTTTACATTCTATAAAATAAAGTAACTTCAGGGACCAGTTAAACCATGGCAATTAACAAATAGAAGCCTCACTGTCATAAAGATGAAAGTAAACAATTTCTAAATTTCTATCTTAACAGCGAAATGCAAACAGATGGATACTTTCCTTCTTTTTCTCCTTCGCTAGCTAAAATTTTGAAAATTACCTGTAAGGGAAACATCAATCCGCAACAACTTTCCCCAACAACTTCCCCAACCCACCCCATTACAAAAAAAATTAAAAATAAACAAGCCAGATGCTAAATGGAATTTACCAAAAATTACTTCTCAATACAGCTTATAACGAACTTATACTGAAAGAAGGTTTGAATGGTCAGTGCACTACCTCAATAGGTTCCAGGTACCCTTCCGCCTCAGCAATGCATTCCTCCAATGGTGGCAAAATTTCAAGAACATGAGCATTAGACAGCATATTCCAGGCAGAAAGTCTCACAGCTGCTTCAGTATAACGGTGTAAATATACTGAAACTTGACGGCCAAAAATCAAATCACCATAGGATACGGGAAAAAACTGCTCCACAAGCATTTCAAGAAATGTGGAGTAACTCTCATGAATCTCTGATTGAAACGCCAGCAAGTCTGCACTAGATTTCTTCTTAGTTTCCAGAGACAAATTCATATTTTCTTCCAGAAAGTGCTTAGCGCTTCTAATAAATCTTGCTTTGTCAAGAAGCTGGCCATAGAGGTCTTGTGAGGCCCTATAAATATCCCTACTCTTGTTATCTTCAAGCACATCCATTCCAACAAGTAATGTGACAGATAAGGAATGCAATTTCAAACCAATGGTACTCCACGAATGGGAGAGGGCAGTGGATATAAAAGTGGGCATGGCCTCCATAGCTAGTTGAAAGAATAGTCCACCTTTAGCAACTTTGACTATTTCACTAGGGCCCTGCATGAGATTTGGTAGCTTAGAAGCACTCTGAAGACTAGTATGTTCATTATTGGAGATGATTGAGATAGGACTGAGAAACCAATGCATCGAAGTGGCAATCTCTGGTGAGCCCATTCTACTGTCAAAGAATTACAAGAATGATCTTGACTTGTCATATTTGATGTGTCCAAGTCCTCATGTATGGTCTCCAAAAAAACATTGCCCTTTTTGTTCCCAGGAAAATTATTTTCATCCATGGCTTTCAATTTCTTTTTTACAGACAACCATCTATCTTTAAAGTGAGAAGTTAATGTCCCACTGAAGAGCAACTAGTCCTCTTTCTTATATTCCCATCTAAATGGTTTCATTCTCTCACTCAATTGGAGAAAATGCTGTATATTGAGATCAAGATATCTGAGAACAGGGACTTGAAACAAAATTTTAAATGCCTTCTCCATCATGTTCCTATCCCCTGGCCCAACAGTTAAACATGCTCCTAAGACAGAATGAACCCTATGCATAGTGGAGGCCATCTCAGCATCTGTTGGTACTTCTGTGCTAGGAACCATTTGGATGATGTGAAGCATGTAAATTAGTAATCTAGCATCTGTTTGAGCCAACAAAAAAGAAATTGACCAAAATCCTCCTCCAGAGCCGCCCCAGCCAAGTCCCACCCCTGGAGCAGGTCCTCCTCTGCCAAAAATCTCAATGGACTGCACAAAGTGCCACTCTGATCCTACCAACTTCATAAAAAAGTTGAGCAAACATCTCCATTCAACCAGAGAACTCTTCAGTATTCCCTCGTCGAGTATTTTAATTATATCCTTGGGATGGAGGGCTAGAGATTCCATGCTTAGCTAAGCTGACCAAGCTATCGATTGATGTTATAATCTGGAGAAGTCCGTGAAGGCAACACATGGAAGCTAATGATGTTTCATATTTACTTTGATGTCTCAAATGACAAAGTTCCTTAGCAAAGGTGCCATCTTCATCAAAATCTTCTTCCTCTGCACCATTGGTGGCCAAAAACTGGCTTTTATTTCAAGCCCAATCTTGGGAACAAACTCTGGCAATGAAGGTAGATGCCTGCCACTTTCTTGGGTGCCCATGGCTTCCTCCACTTTCTTGGGTGCCCATGGCTTCCTCTGGGTTCAATCTTTGGAGCAATGTGGAAAGCATGTGCATGACAGCTGAATATACCCACAACAAGGAGCTATCAGATAAATCTTGGGAGACAAAGTTGCCTCTAATTTGTTTTTCCTTCTCAAAGTACTTAGAAATGCAAGGATCATTCTTTGATGCTATCCACTTCAAAGCTAAATCAACCATTGGAGTGACAAAACTCCAGGACCAGGTTTCTGGTTCATCAACAGTACAATCTGAGATTTGATTGCTTGGATATTTCTGTGAATAGAAACTTGGAAGTTTTCTAGCCCAAGCCTCCAAAACCAGAAATGCCTTTTGAGAGATAGAAACAAATTCACCAAGAACATTCTACTCTTGAAGTGTCTTGAAAGTAGGGGGATTCAACCACAAGCATAAGGTAGGGAAGATATCTGAAAAGCATGATATACATAACCCATAACTAATGCAGGCCCTCCATAAACGTAGCTGTTCAACCATCAATGCAGACAAAAGTTTCCAGTTTTCCTGTCCAGACTTTACCCATTGATCAAGGGAGGAAGTATATCGACACAAATGCTGAATCATAGCCAGAAAAGACCCATTTTTCATAAACTCTATGCAATTCTTCCGGTCAGATTGCGCCAATACCTGTTTTACAATAAATACAAGACTGGTAAAACTGTCTTGGATGCAGTGCTAGATTGATCAACTATCTAATTAATAATTAGAAACAAACACCATTAGACAGTTTTCCAGAAACATATGAGAAACTGCTTACCTTCAAAAGGCTAACAGATTTTATCTTAGAAGGATCAATGGCAGTAGTGTCTGCCATACTAAATCTGTGCATAACTGTATGGACAAGTCCCTGGCACTTCATAATCGCATTTGCACATGTTGGGGAATGCCTTGCAATTGCAATAAGTATAGAAACTATGCACTCCTCTAAAGCCATATTTGGGTCAGCCTGAAACCAGATAAATAACATATTGGAAAACTGAAAATCTAAATATAGTAAGCACCAAGGTTTTAAATCGCGGTTGCAGAACAAACATGTCACTATGTCACGATCAAAATGTAAAGGTCGCAGCCAATAATGTTGTGGATCTTTTCTAAAAATATTATAATAAGACTAAAGTTAATTCTATAACAAGTGTTTTAAGAAAAAAATGTGAGTTAATGTATTTTTTAATATCAAATGTATTTTTTAATATCAAAATTAAGTATGAATATGATAGGAATACTTCAATTATGTAACTAATTTCAAAATTATGAAAATTGAAAATATTTCAATTAAAGAGTAAATTAACAATTATTGCACAGAACCCATTGGAGGAATTTAAAGCTTTTGCATAAAGTCAGATGCTGAAATTTTAATTACTTATAACAGATATTTAAATTAAAGCATATATAATAACAAATGTCACATTTCAATTAAGGCAGCAGTTAAAGGACCAGTTAAAGCAACAGTGAGAGGATAAATGTCTCTATTAAAAAGAATAAAGAATAAAAAAAGAAGTGTGTACATATCTACTGAAGAATAAAAAAAGAAGTGTGCACATATCTACTCTACTTATCAAGCAAACAGAAACAAGCCAGATTAGTCTTTTTAACCAAAAAAAAAAAAAAAGCCACATGTGAGTAGAACACACAAGCTAGAAGGAACCCTCGATTCCATCAATAAAAATGCTGGAAAACTCAAACTATCACATGCAAACCATGAAATCTTGAATATCAAGAATACAAAAGAAACTCAGACAGTGAAGCCTTTAAATCTTAAGTTTCACAAGAAGACCCAGAAGAAATTTCAAGAATATTACTAAGGAAGGCGATAGTTTTAGAAAACACTCTTAATGTCAGCCACTATCTATTGTATGACATGGCTTGAATGGATTTTATCAGCTGGTTGTAACCATAGTTGTTATAGGCACAAGACAAATTAAGGCACCAAGGGGTCTTGGGGCCTAGAGGCACGGCGTAAACACGTGTTTGACCGACATGAGGTGCAAAATAATTAAAACTTAGAAAAAATTTTTAAAATTAAGAAAAATAATTTTATAAGTGCATATTAACATTATATATGAAATGAATTGTCTAGTGTATGCAAATGAGACTACATTTGTAACCCTCGTGATGATATTTTTTGAATAATCACATTGATCTCTACTTTCAAAATTCCAATAAGAAAATTTTAAATTGATTACCATTTTTATTTTCATATGAAAATTAATTGAATAATTTCTAAAAATTAGAAATAAAATGAACTTCAAATTGTTAAAGCATTGTTAACCCATTTTTTCTTTCAATTGAGAAAGACCAATTTTAACATTAACCTAAATAAATAAACTTTTTTCAACCAGCCACACAATAAACAAAAACAATTTTTAAAAAAAAATAAATAAACAATACGTCAAATTAGTTTTTATATTTTAAAACAATGAACCTAGAAAATATTATCAAAAGAAAACCCATAAACAGTAAAAAAGAAAAACCCAAAAATAGTAAAGGAAGGGAAGACAGAAAAATACAGAGGAACCAAAATAAGTTGGATAGAGACAAATTTCAGCTGTGTGGTCGCCAGAAATGGACATATCAACGTCCAGCAACTCTAGGCATTGTGATTTGGCTGGATTCCAGTGACTTTCTGGCAACTTTCCAGTGCGTTGACACCAAATTCTGGCAGATTGGAGAGCTGCAACTCTAGTGGTGGTGGGTTTTTTGCTGAAAGATCTAAAAATGGCAGTGGAAGTTAGAAAGGTTGTCTTTCTCACCCTGAGCGCCTAACAACAAACACGTGCCTAAGGCAACAAAGTGCACGCTTGTGTAACAGCACCCGCCTCTTTGCTGTAGAGGCACTGCCTTTTAAGCCTTATGCGCCTTGTACCTCAGACATGGCTTTGACAATTATGATCGTAATAGAAGCGATTGATTCAGGCGTAAACTGAAATAACGGTACCGAAGCAAAGAATATTGTATCTGTGACCTAAGATTCCATTAAAAAACTCGTAACAGTTGATATTTAGAACCCTAGTCAATGCACTAAGGAGAACCATTTCTGAGCCATAAAATGTTACACTGAATCTTTTAAGTGAAAGTATCATGGTAATAAATTAATGTTTGTATAATAACTGTTGCATAAAAAGACAAACCTATAATAGTTGGGTCAAATTCTTTTAAGTTATATATTCATGGATGAGAGAAAAATTTAGGGTTAATTACTCTAAACCTCTTGACATTTGTCATATTTAGCTAAATCGTTCATCGCTTTTCAATATATTAAGTCATCTTTTACATTTGTTTCATTATACTAAAAAGTTCTTTGACATTAAAAATGTCATTTTTTTGTCAATCAAAGAGAATTTGGCCAGAAGCGAGCTTTATATTTTATTAGGTGAATTACTTTGAACTCCCTAGTGCTTGTCATATTTAATTAAATTGTCTTTTACTTTTTAAAATATTATATTAAGTTAACTCTCACGTCTGCCCTATTATATTAAAAGTTTTTATGGCGTTCATATGAGTTTAATGGAAGGACATTTTAGTGTAACAGATCAAAATATAAGGGATGATTTAGTGTAATATTGAAAAATACGGGATAACTCAGTTAAATATGACAAACGTTGGGGTTCAAAGTAATTAACCCAAAAATTTATGGCAGCTATAAGGGATAAGATTTAAGTTATGACTTCTAATAGCCTCAAAGTATTATTTTCTATTTTTTATTTGTTCTCACCTCAATTTTCTAATTTTATTTGTTAATTAATTTTGCTTTTATTAGGAGTGAGTTAATTTGCAAAGTCAATTGACTTCTAATTATATATGAAATTTGTAATTCATTATTATGCCCATTTAAAAAAGTAAAGAACACACATTATATTATGATTACTAAAAAAGCTAGGTTTTTGCTATAAATTTCATAACTATAATGACAATATGTAAAAAATATAACCGGAACACAACTAGTTATACATGTCTCCCTTTGACTTTCAACATTCTACGAGTCTCATTCACGGAGGAAAAAACTAAACGACTACATTAATATGTCCATTTTCCAATATTTATCCCAATATCATCAAAAACTATGACAATTTTTTTAATAATTTTGAATTTGCAACTTTCTTAGGACCTAGGCATGGACAAAAACAATGGAAATGGATGCGACGGGAGAAATGTGCAGCATTTTGAATCCAAAATATGTGCTAAATTTTGTTTCATATATTTCTAAATTTGTTAATAAAATTAAATAATTTTTATTTATATATTATATATATAGTTCTCACAACTCAGTAATCTAATTTCAGCTTCTTCCAGCCAATGCAGTTATGCTTACCTCCAAAAGATACAGCATTCTGGGAGGAATTCCCATTCTAACCAGACCAGCAGCAAAATCTTGACCAGCAACAGTAATAACATCTTGAATTGTATGTTCCCCTTCAGTCTTATCATCCATGATATCCTTGGTGAAAGTTAGAATATTAGAAGGTTTAGTGTTGTACTTCCAAAATCCACCATGAAGGAAACCAACATTGATCTCTGGCTTGCTTCGAAATACAGGGATAGTGAAGATGTCTTTCCCATAGACTGCTACTTCCTGGAAGCACAATATACCAAACTAAATCTAAATTAAGAGGAAGACATAGGGAAAAAGAATCTGGAAACAAAACTTTACCTCTGAGATATCAAAGAAATTCTCACTCAAATCACAACTCAGTGCGCACTGGATAACTCTTGCACAAGCTAAAACGACAGAACTATGGCTATCATCAAGGCACATCCTACAAATTGAAAAGTACGTAATTAATTGCAACCTTGTTTTATCACTAAGAAAAAAAAAAAAAAGGAATAAGAGGCAGATGACTCAGCCATGACCAAGTCGCAATGACAATCAGAACTAGAAGCGTTCAGATGCAATTCACCTCAATGATAAAACAAGCTCCGGTTCAGGGCCAAGTACATAAGGCCAAATAGCCTCCCAATCAATCAACTTGTCAATTAAACTTGCATTTCTCATTATACACCCAACTTGATTTTGTTGAATGTTGTTCATCGCTTTATCAAGCACAGATGCAAGGAGATGTAATGCAAGGGCCCGTTGTCCAGGAATCTGTAACAAACAAGGTTAGTGCATAAAAGGACACACCAAAAAAAATAGCAAAAGTAATAAAAACAAGAAGAAAGAACCGCAATCTTCTGTAAAACAGTGGTTGATACAGAAAAGGTCAAAGCAAACATTTACAACCAAAGAATCACAAAAAGAACAAAATATATAGCTCATAAGAATTATATTAACTGCCCACACTTCTAGTCAGTTGTACAGCTTCTTTGATTGTGTAACCCACCGCAGCACCTCAGTTCGCAAAAAGTCTCGTTCAGTAACATATGCAGCACTATCTACACTTTCAGCGGACATATCACCTGAAACATCAAAAAGGAAAAACTCAATTTCATATTAAGGTATTTCTTGCACCATTCAATAACAAGATCACAATTAAAATGCATGGTCTATTATCAAAAAATAATAATTACAATATTTTACATATTAACACCCATAGCTTTCACAATAATGATGCATGCCTTTGAAGAACAAAACAATAATAATAAGAAGAAGAAGAAAAAAACTGATCATAGTAAAGCCATTGTAAGTAAACATATTGCTGGATTCTTTACAAACATGCAGAAATTTAGGGGAAAACATACATATTATAGCCTGAAACCAGTGATTCCAGCATACTTCCCAAACATACAGAAATTCAGAAACAGATAAATTTCTTACTTCTAAAGTGTTTATTAAGCATTGTTAAATCAATACGAGGGAACATCATTAAACTATAACAACTCCTTTCTACCACCATTATCTTGCACATTAGCTCCTTTGACAAGGTGCAAATATTGCTAAAATGATTACACAAGCAATACAATCCCATGGTTTAACCTCTGTTATTATCACTGCTTGATCAAGTGATTTCCATGTACTTGAAGAAGCATCTAGCATGAGTGGTCAACTAACTCAATGTTCACTAATAACACAACCTAGATATAAGTCCCAAAAAATGAATGACCCAAGCTAACATTCCAGCACCAAAATACCAAATGAGGGAACAAAATGAGTCCATATAATAACATTAAAAATTGAAGGAAAAAAACACATCTAGCAATGATAGAACTATCAGAAACACTATAAGCCTTACCAGTCTCTGATTCATCTGCTATAACACTGCCCTCCAAAGAAAATCTTAATCTCCGTACAGCCTCTACTCTCTCACTCCAACGATTCCACAAACTGTCACCTGGACCTAAATCCTGTACCAAACCATTATCTGGCCCACTCTTTGCATCTGTTGAGGTATTTATTGGCATCAAATCAGAACTATCACTTCTCACAACGGGAGAAACATTTGAGGCTTTGGTTGTTTGGTTTACTTCTATATTACTATTGAGTTCACCATTGATAGCTTCATCCAACCATGAGAAATTTCGCAGCTTTAATTTCTCTTGGCCCCTCTTTTTCAGTAAGTTTATTAATGCAGTGTCATTTTCTCCATTATTTCAGCTTGTGCTTGTGCAATATCTTCAGATGACATACTCTTCAGTTGTTCGCAATTCTCAGCATCAATCTCACTCTCAAGAGACATGGATTGTTGCCCATTTCGAAAGTTGTTTAAACTAGAGCTAGAGACCATTGCTGAAGTCTTCTGCCCACGCTTACTTTGCATCTCCACTTTCTCAAGCTTTGCTTTAGCAACACCATTGTTGGACAGGCTTTCAGCAGATCCACTGAGAGTAGAACAGGCATCTCTAATATTATTCTGAAAATGTAGTTGACATGAGTTACACATTACCACATCAGCTGCCGAAGTGAGAGACCCAGCATCAATATTACTTGACGTGGCCTCCTGTATTTCAGTTGGAAACATAAAAGATACTACATGCTTCTCTACATCCACTTCCATTGGAGACTTGCCATCTGGAGAGGGATCACATGATATGCTAGTCTTGTCCATGTATCAACTGCTTCTCCATATTTCTTTTGTTTTCCAGTCTTCTCCTTTAACCGTAGCCTATTTTGTTCCATCTTACAAGTGTCCAACAAATTATCGTTAGGGATTAGCTCTCTCCATTGGCAAAGATCCAAACCCTTTTTCTGCTTCCTCTGAACTGGATTAGCAAAAGATCATATTGGGTCGAAGTCAGTTGAATCATCATCTACCTCATCCTCATCATCACTAGAAGCATTTTTACTCCTCATCGGACCCCAATGCTATGACATACAATCAGAATATCAATTAATAAACTTCTTCCGCTAACCATAATTGACTTTACCGAAAAATGAAGCAAAAGAAATCATTTAAATTGGTTATTCGCCAACTGGATCATATGGGGGAAAAAATCAAAGCAACGAGTCTATATTCCATAATTATTCGAGAATCTGTCAACAAAACTAGATAATATCTTTTCTTAAATTTTACAAGTTACCAAAAGGCAAACTTTGCAGTGAAACAACTAAGTTATGGTTTCTAAGACTATTAACACTTGATGCTAGTGGTCTTAAAGGTAATAAAGAAACAAAGGTCATGACAGCAAATAGGGAGAGCATAGAGTAGCTTACAGGTCCATGAGACTGGTGGCGAGCCACGGGGAAAGGAAAAAACGATGAGTTTAGGAGGCGGAGTGGGCGCGAAAGGCTTGTTTTGTGCGTTTTCTGAAATGCGCTTTTCGAGAATACTACCAATTAAGCGAAAAGCATCGTTTCCGCCAATTGGCAGAGTATTGGCTCCGAAAAACTTTTGGGTAGCAGTCGATGGTTTTGGGTAGTTGCTTTGGCGAGTACTCTGATTCTTCTCCATTTTCAAATGTAGTTTAATAGAAATGAAACGGCAAGCTTCGCTTGTTGCGTGTTGCCATAAATAAAGAGATAGGAAACTCAGCAATCGGTACAAGTCTAGAGTCTAGACCCTGGCTTGCTGCTGAGAGATGAAAGAGCTAGGCAAAGTTACCTGGTCCCTTGCGGCTAGGGGTGTAATCCAATGTATGAAGTACAGTCGCGTAATTTGTGTACGTAGTCATCAAACGCGAATTTCGTTGCAGTCATAAAAAATATTTTTTGCAATGAGGTTATTAAAGTATAATTAAATTTGTAATTAATCTATTCCGACTAATTGGCAAAAATTTGATCATTAGAGCACTGACATGGAATTAAATAAGAAATTTTTCTATTTATAATGTCATAAAGTTTATTTATGATAAATAAAACTCTATCAATCAAACGTCATTCTCTTTATTTTCTCAATCAAACAAAACTCATTCACCATTCAATCTCCCTTCTCTCCACATCATCCCACTTCTTACTCTTGAAGAACACGTCTATGCCATCAAACGCCACTAGCAACAATCCTCCATTTCGAATAAGGATGATGAGTTTGAGAAAGGAAACAACATTTTTGAGGTAGAGAATTTGTTGATGCTATTATTTTTTGGTTCGTTATTTGATGTGAAGTCACAAAATGACTTCATAGCCACAATGTTGATTGGATGCATGAGAGAGGTTGTTGCTTGACTTATGATTATGTGATGAATGATACTCCAAATTTGCTTGGCAAGAAGGATTTGGACATGATTTCCAAGTTTGGTAGTTTAATAATTTTGTAGCCTATGGATTCTAGTTTATATGAATGCATTGCAACGATATTTTGGTTTGTTTTGGGGTGGATTGTTTTGGATTTAGTTGTTTTAAGAAGGATTTAGACATGATTTCCAAGCTTGGTAGTTTGATAATTTTGTAGTTATGGATTCTTGTTTATCTCATGAATGTGTTGAAGTCTCAATTTATTTAGTTGTTTTATATGTGTTTATGTTTGGTTGATTTGTATTTGGTTGTGTGTGTTTGCATTTGGTTGATTATGCAAAGAAGGTATTCGACTCATATATGTTAGAAGGGTTTGTTAAGGGAGCAAGATAAGAGGTAAAATTCTTGGGTGATTTGTTAATATTTTTCACATCAGTATTAAAAAAAATATATAATATATACACATCAACGCTTTGGCGATTGGTTTTTTGCTAATCAGTTGTAATAAGTTAATTGCAAACTTAATTGTACTTTAATGACCTTATTGCAAAAAAAAATTTCATGACTACAATAAAATTCGCACTATGGTACGGTAATCACATGTACAAATTACCCGAGTACAACCCATCAAACTCGAGTCAAATTATAGAAATTTAATCTTCAACTAGATTTGAGCTTAATCTAACTTTATTTTTGAAGTTTGAGCTTAGTCCATTTTGATTCAATTGATTATTTACACATTTTTTTAGCATAAAAGTTAAATTAATTAGACTCAATTCAATTATTTATTTAAATTTACTAATATATAAGTAATAAATAATAAAAATATTGAAGTTTTATTAGACTTGTGAGTCTTTCAAATATTCAAATATTGTAATATTTAAACTCAACTCAACAAACTATCAAATAACTCAAGTTTAAGTTTGGCTTCATTAATATAAAATAAATTTCAAATATTTTTTATAACAAATCTCAAATAACTCATGACTTATCTTAGTTCATTTACATTTTTAATTATAGTGCTAAGCTTGAATCTACAGGCATCATCCACTTGCCATTAAATTTTTTTATTAGGACTATGTTGGTAAACTAGTCAAGTTATTGAACCTCTCAAATGAAGCATGCATGGAGCATCTTGCACACCTCTTTTTTGGTGCTAGGATGCATATTTTTTTTATCTTTTGTTTGATAGGCTTGAATTTTTTATTGATGTTTAACTTATGGGCTATAATTGATGGATTAATCCATGGAAAATTTGAGGTAGACTATGTAAAGGTCTTCATGCTTCTAGAAACAACTAAGCTTATGTATTTCTCGATAGGCTCTAACAGTTATCCTTCTATCTGTACTGTCAGTCATCTTTCAATCAATATGATTTTTAGATTTTTAGCTAACTCGACATTTTTAAGGGATGATTTTGGGAAACATCAAGAGATTCCATGGGTATTGTATGCATGGTTTCCCTCCAAACATTCATATAAATTTCTTTTGCAACCTTCTAGTCTCCTCCAACCATATGGACACCTTGGGACCTTCATAATTAGGTACCAAATGGGCATGTAGATGGTTATATCATAAAGTATCACACTGCCAATAATGGCACTGTAAGCGAAGGGTATGCTAACTACCACTTATATAATTTTAAATTTTTTAATGATAATAATGTCTTTTAGCTCTATATTCAACTTGGTTGCTCCCATATCACCAATTTTCCTTTTGCTTAGGCCAGTTAGTGACATTTGGACTATCACAACTTGTTACGATCATGGTAAAAGGCTCTATATGCATGCATGTAAAGTTAATAAATTGATTGATCTGCCATCATCCATTAGAATTTGTTTGGCCATATAATTCTTTGGCTAAATTTGGATTACTAAGGCATCTGCATTGGGAGCACACAATCTTTGATCGCATTTAAAAGATGTTGAACTAGGATAATCAATCCTAGGTTTAAAACCTCTTTTGATCTTGACAAATTAGATTGATCATCACTAATGTTTCAAATAAGTGTTGTTATTGCAGAATTGAATCAATCCCTCAAGAAGAAAATAAAGAAATT
>CATIWR010381094.1:0-12516 GCA_949677035.1 Omphalea diandra
AAGTTCATTTTCCTCTTTTAGTCCCTCTTCTTCACTCTTTAAACACCTTCATCCATCTTTTAATCCCTAAATGCTCCTTATACTCTTAATTAAGCTCTATAACACCATTATTTATGATGCTATAACATGCACACAACATAATACAATTGACCATGCAACTATACAAACATTACATATATTTTCAAGTATCCCAATTACAACAGTGCAAGTGTCATTGTCGTGTTTTCTCTAAATTCACATGCCTAAATGCTTATTTATCAGATGCATATATTTAAATATTACGTAATTTAAAATGTATATGATTTGATTTGAGGATCTTACAAGCTAAGCACTCCTTTTGAAGACTCCATGCCCCCATCCTTTTGGATTTGGTCTTCATGTAATCCATTTTTTTCTTAAGCCAATCTTTTTGTATTTTTCCATTGCATGAAAGCTTTAAGTGCATCTTCAAACTTCTTGAGCCTTCCTTTTGTGACCAAACCTTGAAGTTGTATTGGATCCTTTGCATCCTTGCATAGGCCATTTGTGTTACCTTTGGTAATAAATACGAGAACACTAATAGTAGATGTGTGATGCCCATTGATAAAAGTATGTTGTAAAAATTTATAATAGAAAAAAAAAAGATTTTCGTTTCAATCAACATATTACAAAGAACTTAGATTTCATGCAATCAATAAAACTAAAAAGGATAAAAATTGCAAAGCTAAAGAAAAGGCTAAAATCGATGCAAATGAACAATAGCAGGCAATAACAAAAACTATAAACTAAAATAAGAATTAAAGATCATTAGTTGAGTGATATACAATGAATAAATAATATAGACATAACTAGAATTAAAACTATAAAAACTCAAAATCATTAGGTTATTTATACTTATAGAAAGAAAATTCCCATTTTTATATTCAATTTCCTTAGAAAACATTTTCTTTGAAAACCATCTTCTATTTAGAAAGCATGTTTGCTTGAACATATCTTGATAATTTTAATTTCATACTAGAACTTACTTAGCTATCATCACCTAGTTACTTATTGCCCTATTACAAACTGCAAATAGTAATAAATTCAAATTTAATTAAGAAAAAAAGTTAAAGACACACAACAAATTGGAAGGCCTACTTTTGGCAACAAATATTGGAGCACTAGTAGTAGATGTTTGATAACTATTAATAAAAGGATTATGCATAAGCATATAATAGAGAAAAAAATAGGTTTCCCTTTCAATCAATAAATTACTAAGAACTTAAATTTCATTTAGTCAATAAAATTATAAAGGACAAAAATCAGAAAGTATAAGAAAAAGCTAAAATTGACATAAATTTACAGCAAAACAAGCAATAGGAAAAAATATAAACTAAAATATGAATCAAAACTCACTAATTAAGTGATATACAATGATCATATAATACAAACATAGCCACAATTAAAACTATAACAACTTAAAATCATTAGTGCTTTTTTACTTATAGAAAGCAATTTCCCATTTTTCATTTTCAATTTCCTTAAAAAACATTTTCTATTAACATCATTTTCCATTTTAAAAATATGTTTGCTTAAACATATTTTGATAATTTCTATCTTATACTATAACTTATTGACATAACATCACTTTATGACTTTGCACCCCTTTCATAAATACTCAACTTAAATTTTACAAACTACTAAGTAACAACAAATTCAAATTTCATTCAGAAAAACAAGTTAAAGACACACAACAAATCAAATGACCAACTTTTTGTAATAAATATGGGGGCACTAACAGTAAATGTGTGATGTTCACTAATGAAAGTATTACGCACAAATTTATAATAGAAAAAAAAAATAAATGTTCCTTTTAATAAATAAATTATTAAGAACTTATATTTCATGCAATTGATAAAACTAAAAAGGATGAAAATTGCAAAGCAAAATATAAAGCTAAAATAATACAAATGAACAACAGAAGTTGGTAGCTGATATGATCTGTCGCTAATACCTATAGATCAAATAGGCAAGTGCACCTCTTTAGTATAGTATAGCATAAGAGTATCGAGTGTCGATCCCTCAAGGACTAAAAGTACTAGTATTAGCTCTTTCTATATTATTTAACCAGTAATTTTAAATGAATTAATTAACTAATAAAATAAAACAATTCAATAATGAAAATAGAAACTAGAGAGTGGAAAAAGGCGATCAACATGACAAATAACACTAAAGTATTGAATCCCCCTAAGACTTATTAAGAAATTGATTTTCTGACAATACAATCTAATTCAATGTTTATGGAACTGTGGAAATTCCTTTAGTATGTTAAAGTCTTTCTGAAGATCATTAACAACTAATTCTAGGTTGATTAATTGGAATTTTTTCCTAATTAAAATCCCCTAAAGTTGCATTATAGTTCCTTGAATTTCACTATTAGGTTTGACCCTGATTCGGAAGATTTATGTTATCCTATCTCTAGAGGCACATGCAACTCCTTTCAATTGTGCTAGATCTATTCAATAACTTGATTTCTCAATCTAAGTTTAAAGAATTAAAATAAGAATTAATATTCCGGATATATCAATTCAAGAAAATAAAGAACAACACAATTGAATTCCATAAATAATGAAAAGATTGTATTATCTAAAAAATCACAATTCAAAACTCATCTTAGGGTTCATCACACCTAAGTGCCTAATTAGTTTAGTTCATAATTGAATTACTAACCAACATCAAAATAAAGAGAAAATAAAATAGAAAAGTGTTCATGATAAAAACCCTTGTATTATTCTCTTCAAACTTGATAGTTGATCAATAATCATTCTCTTGTGGATGACTTCATCTCCATAAACAAAGCAAAAACTCTCTAAAAATAATAATGATCATCCTCTTTTTCCTTTTTTTTTCTCTCCTATTTATAGTCTCCTATTCCTCTTTAAAAATAGGAAAAATAGAATCTTCCACCAATTATGAATCAAACCAAACTTCATCTCTTTAATAGGAGCCGGTGAAATTTCTAATTTTGCATGGTCTTCTCGAGTCTTCCAAATTTGAATGAAAATAGGACTCAAACTCTGTATTGGAAAATATCAAAATGGGTCCCTGAATGGTTGAATTTCTATTTGATCCTTAAACTTTTGGAACTACACAATTTGACCTAAAAAATTCTCATATTTCACCAATAAGCTCCAATTTCGAGGATTTCCTATAAAATTACAAAATACAAATCAAAAGTGAGACATTATCTAGTATTTTTTTTCTAAAATAGACTTAATTAATAGAAAACTAGCCTAAAAATATAATAAAAATAAATAACTATCAAATTCCCCCACACTTAGCATTTTGCTTGTCCCCAAGCAAAAAAATACTAAGCTAACGGACAAAGACACGAATAAAAGACTCAAAACAAAACTAGAAAAAATCACTAAGCACAAAACACATACAAACTAACACAATTGACTCATAAATACTTTTCATCCCCTCATCATAACAAATTGAATTAATCGAGTTATGCGAAAAATTCATTAATTCTCAAACTTGCAAAACTTTGTGTTCTAGAATACTTATTCAATCATAACTACCCCTAAATCAAATGCATCAAAGATTATCCATTCACAAATCCCAAAAAAATAAATTCATTTATCAAGTTTCGCACAACGTACTCCCCATTTCAAATGTTTAAAGGTTAGTGTATGCTCTCATCGTCCAACAAATAGCCTAAAAGTCTACCATAAGCTTGAAAATAAATCACCTCTTCACCACTTAAATTCAAATATAAGCACGAATCAAAAGGTCTTTCTTATGGTTGTAATGTGGCCTTGGTAGAGGGTAGGTGTTTTTAGGCTAGTGGACTACAAAATAATTGATCATGCTTACTAAATGCTCTCTCAAATGAAACTCACATGATCTCTCAATAAAGAACAAATCTCACAACAAAACATAATCTCACTCTCATGGACCTTAAAAATAATAGAAATTCTCAGCCCTTACTTAATATCTTTTATAAAATAGAATTGAACTACCTTGATAAAGAAATACATCCTTTTCTTCCTCTTTTTCTTTGAACTTTTTTTCTTTTTTCTTTTTCTTTTCTTTTTTTTATGAACCACCTTTTTTTTAATTTATATTATTTTCTTACTTCTTCTTTTTTTTTTTTAATCTTTTTAAGAGAAAGAACGAAGAGTTATTATAAAATTACACAAGGTAACAATTCAAAATCAAATAATTAATCAAATAACATTCTCTCATTCCCACCCCAAAGAATAAAACACTAAACCTTACACTTAAGAGTTTTCACTAATTTTATGAAACAATCCCTTGTAATTGTAGAAACCAAATCTCATCCCAAAGCAAGCATGATCAATTATATTTTAAGGGAAGTTTCATTGGCTAGCTAAACATGAGATTATAAAAAAAAATAGGGTTCTTGTAGGCTCAATGGGGCTCACTAAATGGATAAAAGGGTGGATGAAGAAAGAAAAATGAACAAGTGGCTAATCCTAAATTGCCTTAATCATTTTTATGCTTGTATTCGATAATGTGGTCTCAAAATGATAACAAATCAAGTTCTAGAGACTCTAGCACTATTTAAGGACTCACTCAATAAAGAATTCACAAAATTAAGCATATTATAAGGAAAATAGGCTCAAACCTTTCTTTATAGTGTAAAAATGAATTTTACTTTGTTAGAATTTGTAAAATTTCAAACCTTGAGATTTTTTTAAAGATAGTGATAATTAAATAACTATGGTAGAAAACAAGATTTGCAATTTAAGAAAGTGAATTTAAAGCATAGCTAGATATTTTGGACCAGATTAAGATGGAAATGAGGGAACTACTAAGCAAATAATGAGTCATTCACACAATAAAGCAAATAAAACATTAATTGTTAATTTAATTTTTTATATATAAAAATAAAATAGGAACAAATAAAAATTATCAAACAATACAAACCCTCCTCCACACTTAAGACACATTGTCCGCAATGTGTAGGATAAGTTTTTAGCACGACAAAATAAGCAATTAACATAATAATTAAAAAAACAAAAGAATTAGGAAACTTCCCTAGAATCTCAAGAGGTAGGTGGAGGAGATCATGGAAGAAGACGAGCGAGTGTCGGTGCGATCGGATCCGGGGTCAGCTAGTGAGGTGCAGGAGAGTTATATATTTAATATTAAATATTTATTTTTATTACTTTTTATTATTTATTACTTTTTATTTTTTTTTTCTCTTGTGTGCATCATTGCACAAGGATGGGACAAGAAAACAGTTCATGTCTGGTCCTAACTGCACACATGTGCGGCATGAACCACACATATACGACCTCAAATTACACAGGTGTACACTAAACTGCACATCTTCTATACCTTTTTTTTTTTAAAGAGCATAACCATGTGCGATTCAACACACATTTGTGCAGCATGGACCGCACAAAGTCTATAGATGTGCATATCATGTGCGCATTTCATCCCAAATTTTTTTTTTGGACTTGGCATGTGCAGTCCTATGCACATACACTGTTTGTGTGCACATTATGTGCGCATCTCATCTGTTTTTTTTTTTTGACATGTGCGGTCCAACGCACATGTGTGAGGCATGGACCGCACACGCTCTGTTGGATTTTTTTTTTTCATGAACCTCCTTTTTTTAAAAAATTTATTTAAGCAATTTTACTCAAAATTGAGAAGGTCTAACCTCTTATAAACTATTTTCTCATTGAATTCACCTCCAAGATAGAGCTTCAAACGATGATCGTTCACTTTAAACGTACCTTTTTCAGGATGAGTTACCTCGACTATGCCATAAGGAAAAAATTGTTTGACGATGAACGGTTCAGACCATCTAGATTTGAGCTTACCCAAAAATAATTTGAAGCGAGAGTTATAAAGTACTTGATCTCCTTCATTGAACTACTTAGATTGATGAAGCCTCTTGTCGTTATACTTCTTGGCCCTCTCCTTATACAATTTGGAGTTCTCATATGCCATTAATCGCCATTCCTCAAGTTCATTCACTTGGTATTTCTGCTTTTCACCTGCAAGGTCAAGCTTAAAATTAAGAAGTTAATAGCGTAATATGATTTATGCTCAAGCTCTACAGACAGATGACATGTTTTTCCATAAACTAATCTATACGGTGTAGTGCCAATAAGTGTTCTATAAGTCATTCTATAAGCCCAAAGAGTGTCATCTAATTCTAATATTTTAATCCCCAGCAGCGACACCAAAAACTTGATACGATCCGTCGTTAATACCTGTAGATCGAATAGGCAAGTGCACCTATCGAGTATAGCATATCGTAAGAGTATCGAGTGTCGATCCCTCAAGAACTAAAAGTACTAGTATTAGCTATTTTTATATTATTTAACAAGTAATTTTAAATGAATTAATTAACTAATAAAATAAAATAATTCAATAATGAAAATATAAACTAGAGAGTGGAAAAAGGTGATCAATATGATAAATAGCACTCAAGTATTGAATCCCCCTAAGACTTATTAAGAAATTGATTTTTCGATAATACAATCTAATTCAATGTTTATGGAACCGTGGAAATTCCTTTAGTATGTTAAAGTCTTTCTCAAGATCATTAACAACTAATTTTAGGTTAATTAATTGGAATCTCTTCCTAATTAAAATCCCTAAAATTGCATTATAGTTCCTTGAATTTCACTACTAGGTTTGACCATAATCTGAAAGATTTATGTTATCTTATCTCTAGGGGTACATGCAACTCCTTTCAATTGTGTTAGATCTATTCAATAACTTGATTTCTCAATCTAAGTTTAAAGAATTAAAATAAGAATTAATATTTCGAATATATCAATTCAAGAAAATAAAGAACAACATAATTGAATTTCATAAATAATGAAAAGATTGTATTATCTAAAAAATCACAATTCAAAACTCATCTTAGGGTTCATCATACCTAAGTGCCTAATTAGTTTAGTTCATAATTGAATTACTAACCAACATCAAAATAAAGAGAAAATAAAATAGAAAAGTGTTCATGATAAAAACCCTATATTCTTCTCTTCAAACTTGATAGTTGATCAATAATCCTTCTCTTGTGGATGGCTTCTTCTCTAGAAACAAATCAAAAACTCTCTAAAAATAATAATGATTATCCTCTTTTCCTTTTTTTTCCTCTCCTATTTATAATCTCCTATTCCTCTTTAAAATAGAAAAAATATAATCCTCCACCAATTAGGAATCAAACCAAACGTTCTCTCTTCAATAGGAGCCGGTGAAATTTCCAATTTTCCATGGTCTTCTCAAGTCTGCCAAATTTGAATGAAAATAGGACTCAAACTCTCTCTTGGAAAATATTACAATGGTCCCTGAATGACCAAAATTTTATCTGGTCCTTGAACTTCTGTAACTGCACAATTTGACCCAAAAAAGTCTCATATTTCACCAATAAGCTCCAATTTCCAGGATTTCTATAAAATTACAAAATATAAATCAAAAGTGAGACATTATCTAGTATTTTTCTGAAATAGACTTAATTAATAGAGAAACTAGCCCTAAAAATATAATAAAAATAAAGAACTATCAGTAGCAGCAAAAACTGTAAACTAAAATACAAATCAAAACTGATTAACCAAGCAATATACAATGGGCATATAATATAAACATAGCCTGAATTATAACTATAAAAACTCAAAATCATTAGCGTTTTTTTACATATAAAAAGCAATTTCCTATTTTTTAATTTCAATTCTTATAAAACATTTTCTATAAAAACCATTTTTCATTTGAAAAACATGTTTGCTTGAACATATTTTGATAATTTTTACATCGTACTAGAACATACTGACATATCATCACCTTATTTCACATTACCACTTCATAATGCTCAACTTAAACTTTACAAACTATAAAGAAACAACAAATTCAAATTTCATTTGAAAAAAAAGTTGAAGACATGGCAAATCAGAAGACCTACTTTTGGTAGTAAATATGGAAGCACTAATAACTGATGTTTAATGCCTATTAATGAAAGTATTATGCACAAATATGCAATAGAAGAAAAATAGATGTTCCTTTCAATCAACAAAATGCTGAGAACTTAGATATCATGTAGTCAATAAATTAAAAAGGATAAAAAATTGCAATGTAAAAGAAATAGCTAAAATTGACAAACATTTACAGCAAAGTAGGTAACAATAAAAACTATAAACTAAATTACGAATCAAAACTCACTAACTGAGCGATATACAATGAACATGTAATGTAGACATACTTAGAATTAAAACTATAAAAACTCAAAATCATTAGTGCGTTTTTACTTATAGAAAACAATTTTCTATTTTCCATTTTCAATTTTAATTTCTTTAGCAAATCTTTTCTATTAAAATCATTTTTCATTTAGTAAATATATTTGCTTGAATGTATCTCGAAAATTTCTAATTCATACTAGGACTTGTTAACATATCATCACTTTATTAATCATTACCCTCTTCATAAATGCTCAACTTGAACTTTAAAGACTATATATATATATATATATATATATATAAGTGTTTACATCAATATTAATTGTGCCAAACAAAATCTCAACCTAAACATTAAATTCTATTTAAATGGCATAATTTAAATCATAATAGTTATAAATAGGAGAAATGGAAGAAGAAATACTTGTACGATGTGGTTCGAATGTTTATTGTTGAAGATAAAGAATTATTATATGTTTATTGGTATTTAGTATTTTAATTGAGTTGGTGTAAGCTTCTCGATATTCAATCAAACGAGTGGAATCTTACTTAGGAGTCCTAGACTTTTAATTAACCACTAAAGGTAAAGGGGACACAAAGTCACACTTTGGTGCTGCCCCAAATAGTGGCATATAAAAGGATCCATAGAGGGATCCAAAGATACATTTCTTAATTGATAGAGCTTATATAGTAAATCAAGTGGTCAACAAAAGACTTCAAGTGATAGTACTTTGGTAATATCCTAAATGTTTTACTAGAGTCACAATTCGACTTTGCTTAAGATAAAATACTAAGTGAGAATGAGTTTTAGTCCAAATATATCTACTATGAAACCTAATCCATCTTTGCTCTATTAGAGATTAGGTTCATGAATTGTGTACAACTTGGTAAATCTTTGAGTCGTACATCTAATATGTAATCAAATCGAGCAATGTAGTTCTAAACCAATCAACAAATTCAAGTTATCCTATTATCTTTTATTGCTCAAATTAATCTTTAAACCATATTGCAATTAATTGCAAAAGGATGGTAAAAAAGTAATGCAGTCCCATAAAGACAAGGGCAATAAGTATTGGAAAGTGATGATTATATTTTCATCTAAAAATTTAATATTCAAGACACAGTCTAAACTACTATAGCAATGAAAAGAAAAGAAAATAAACTAAGCTAGCAATTGAGTAATGAAAAGACACAAGCAATTGAGAAAGAAAACCTTATAATAACATACCTAGGACATTTGATCTCACGAATGGAAAATCATGAAATCATTGATCATTTAATGATGTGTTGGATTAAGAGTTACAACTATCCATTATCTCTCCAGTTATTAAGACTTTCACCCGAGATGTCACTTAATATGTAACCATTCCTGCATATCAATCTCTTGATGTGAACTAGGAATGCATTACTTCATCAACTCACCCAATCCTTTAAGTGATAGCAATAGGTTAAATGGGTATCTCTACTCATTAATTAACCTAAGGTAAATAATTTTAGGTCTATTTAAATTTATAATCTCTTGATTTGTAAATAAACATAAGACATGTAATTGGTGATCAACCAATCATAAGCATTAAGATAAAAAAAAAATCATTTACTTGCAAAAAACAAAATCCCAACATAGTCATTGAAATCATAAATCAATTAATCAATATCCATGGTTACAACAAGGTGTTAAATCAAAAGATCTAGCCTAACATACTAACAAAACAAACCAGATCCAAAAGCAAAATCATCATCTTAACAAAAGAAATAAGAAATAAAAGAAAAGAAGATGAATTCTCCCAAAGGTTTTGATGGATCTTCTCCAATTCTTTTTCCTTGATCTAATGAATTTTTAAACTCTTGTACTTGATCTCCCTTTGAAGTGTGTTTTCTTTTGTTTTCTTCCATAAAAAACTCCTCTTTCTGGTGCCTAAAAGAACTCTCTTAAACCCTAGGGGTTAGCTTTAAATACTCCCTAAAAAGACTTAAAAATAGGCAAGAAAGTAAGTTATGTCACGTTCAGGTTGCGACTTATGATTATTCGCGGCTTGCAACTCTCGCTAGGTAAAGAAAAGTTGCACCTTGCGACTAGAGTCACGGGCATGACAGCAGGCTTCCATCTTCACTTATCCAAATTTTTAGATTGGTTTTGAAAGTTGTTATCCATGCCTGGTTCAATCCTAATTTGCTCCAAACTTGCTAAAACACTTATAACACATCTAAATGTGAGCAACAATACAATTTAACTCAAAATAACTTAATTTAAACATTGATTATAATCAACTTAATCCCAAAGATTACCAAATATCTATGAACAAATTAAGCCTAGCAATAAAGACGTGAGGCACACTCAAGTAAGATGAATAATATATTTATTTTTTCATTTGTATAAAAATATAATCTAGTTAATGAAAAGTTTTAAAAAACATACTTTTTAAACTAAATTTGATAAATAGTCTATTAGTTACAAATTCTTATTTTGAACTAAAACTAGATTAAATAGAATGAATAATATGGGAATTCAATAAATTGATTATGGAATACACGCAGACACATGGATTTACATTCATAAAAAAAACAAATTAAATAGAATAAAATATAATACTTTTATTTTGGACTCTTAAGTCATACTATGTAATTTTTTAATATCAAATTAAGTTTTAAGAAAGATATATATTTTTGAAATTTAAAATATCTGAACAAATGAAAAAAAAAAAAAAAAAACTCTAATAGCTTCACCACCCCAATTTTCTTTATTTTGTTTTTCCCTATTTTGTCCTTTTTTTTTTTTTTTTTTTGCTTTGGCTTTATGCTCGCTCTATTTTACTTTCTCTACCTTAAGCTTTCTATACTTCACTCTCTCTTTATTTTTTCCTCTTTTTTTTAGTTAGTTTTCTACTTCGAGTTCTATCTCCCCCTCTTTTTTTCCATAACTTGTTTCCTTTACTATTTCATTTCTTTTCTCTATTGTATTTCATTTTTTATTTTCTATACAAAAGGAACATGCATGCATATAATTTAATAAAAATGATATTTTTAGTTTAAAAATATTAAAATTTAAAAATGAATAAAAAATATATGAAGAACTTGATATGGTTTCCTTAAAATCTATCTAGTTTCCTAGAAGATACTAAGTTTGATGGAACCGAATTAGGTTAAGGAACCCAATCTTCCTCACAAGTTTTCTTCTTTCTCAATTTGGTCCTTTCTTAATTTCTGTAAACCTCAAAACTTTATTTTCATTATATTGAACCCAAATTTTAAATTAAACTTTAAAATATACCCAATGTCATTCTAAGATATTTGAATTTCAAATAATTAAAAAAATATTTGGAAATGTTAGAGAAGCTAAATCTTTACTAAAATAAATCTAATTTCAAAGAAAATATATCTAACTTTCATTATTAGGTCCTTGTATCCTCATCTAGAAATTTAGTTATAGTATCAGTAATAATAACTTCATTAATGTCTAGTCTTGACAGAGCATTATCATGAATAGTTTAAGAATAATAATTTGATCCAATAGGTATTGTATGTATGTAATTCTTTATAGCTATCATTGTAAAGTATATTTGTTTTATAAAACTTTATCTGCAACATTAATTAAAAAGATTAAGTCACTTTTCACTAAACTACAATATACTAAAGATGGAATTGCCCTTTGTTAATCAGTTTGATATACTTTGCATAAATAATCTTTATCACATATCTTACCCAAATGATTGACCACAAGGGAACATAAAGAACATAAATATACTTTGGTATTATGCCTTATGACACTTCATTTTTATATAGTAGTGTTTTCATGTAAATCATATAGGGAAATGTATAGATAATTAAGTTACAATTTAATTTAATTTATTGGTTGTAAGTATCACTTGCACATGATAATGATGTCTACTAGCCTAATTTAAAAAGAGATACACCTACTACTACACACAATGAAATACTATTGTAGGTCCATTGATTGTCTTAAAGTTTGTATCCAAGGGCCTATATCCATTATTCTTTCTTTCAATCCATCTGGTCTTGAACACCAACCAAAAAAAAAAAAAAAGAAATGGTCTTATCCATAGTTGTAAAAATCGCGAGTTGACTCGTACGATTTTACGAGTTAAAATCACGTGAACGATTTTAATCGTATATAAAATCGGATTTGTGGTAAAATCGGGTGAAATCGGGTAAAATCGGATGTAAAATCGGGTGTTGACTCATTATTATTTTTTTTTAATTTTTCTATCTAATTTTCTCCCTTTGTTTTTATATTATTTCTCCTATATTTTTCTCTAATTTTTATTCCTTTTTTGTTGTTGGAATGCTTTATTTTCTCTCTTTTTTCTATTTTTTGTTGCTC
>CATIWR010381162.1:0-19658 GCA_949677035.1 Omphalea diandra
CATAATTTTAGCGGTATCGGTTTTGGCGGTTTTCGTGGTATTCGGTATCGGTATCGGTATTATGATTTTTCGGTTTCGGTATTCGCGGTATCGGTAAAATTCGCGGTTTCGGTATTCGCGGTATACCGATTACACCCCTAGGTGGTACACTATCCAGCATTGTGCTTATCAAACCATCTGAAACAATTTTTTTTTTGCTTTTAATGTCTCATGACTGCTTTCCTATATTTAGTTCTTTGTATTTATTACTCTGTTTCAAGTCACTCAATTCTTCTGGTACTTCTTCTGGTCATTTATTATTTAATAAGACACAAAGGTTTAAATTTTATCAGGTTCGATATGTGGTTAAGTAGGTGTTAAGTTCACAAACTGTAGAGTTGGGAAATTTGTTACTGCAAAGGCTTTCCTTTTGTTCTGATAAAATTTAAAAAATTTATCTATTTGGGATGATATCCTCATTATGCATTATATTGCCTTGATCATCAGGTTTTATGAGGGCACTGTTAAGTCTTACGATCCTATTAAAGGGAAACATGTGGTATGCTGTTTTTCTTGTAATCCTTCCTCTCCCTTTGAGCATGATTTGTTCTTCTCTCACTTTTGTGCAATTTTTGCAACGTTTTGTAGATTTTATATGACGATGGGGATATAGAAGTACTCCGGTTAAAAAAAGAGCGCTGGGAGCTTGTTGATAATGGTCGCAAATCAATGAAGGTTTTACTATCTTCTTTCTTCATTCCTTTTACCTTGTACTAGACAACCTAATATTTCATGTACATGGTGGCAACCAGCAGTGACCTTTTTTTCTTTGCGCCATTTCAGAAGTCCAACTCATTGAAGCGTCCCCTGTCCACTAAAGCGTAAGTATTATCTTCTAACTTCTAAGGAAGAATTTGGTTCATCTTCTTTCTAGAAGTTGGAAATTTGTCCTGAAATACTAAGCAGGGTCTGTTTAATTCTGTTGTGTTTCTGTATTTCCGATGGCATCATGTCTTGGGTTTGGCATTGCTATTTCTCATAACTTCATTCTCCTGCTTAAGAATTTTTTTTTTTTTCAATTTTATAGATCACCTGCAAAGAAAAGTAAAAGTTCAAGTAACCTAAGTCAAAACATGATATCAGAAAAAATGTAAGTCAGATTATTTATTTATTTATTTATTTATTGATGCAGTCTTATATTTGTATATTTATCTAATGGCACAAAATATTGGTTAATCTTGTTTTCCTCTAGCGCTAAAGGAAGAACTCCCAAGAAGAATTCAAAGCGTGTCCACAAAGAACCTGAGATCAAAGAGGATTCTGAATTATCAAATCCTGAAGCCACTAAAGAATCCAAAGGAGATGCTGCAAAACTAGGTGAAGTCCCCATCTAATCTCCATATCAATGTCAAGTGATACAAATATTGATATGTGAAGTTTTGGTTTGTGACATGCTAAATTAATCTTGCAGGTTTATATCTTAGAAAAGACATGTGAGTTGATATTAAGATTATTATCTTATTTGTGATTTGGGAAATATCCTTGGATGTGATTGTGGTCATTTTGCTGTTTTTGCTTGAAAATGGTGCATGGGACAGAAATCTTTTCTGTTTGGCTTACAAGTTATCTTCATATGCTTGTGATATTTAAACTTGCACTTGCACCATATGGGGAATACATTTTTATATAATATTGGTCACTTCCAGGTGATACTCATGCGGACCATAAAGAAAGTGTGACAGAAAACCTAACAGGTATATATGATTCTGATAAGGAAGTGACATCAATTTCTGGAGAAAAACATTTCGGTGACTCGCTGGAGAACCAAAATCAATTAGAAGAAACTGATGGAGAGGCAAAATCCAATTTTGAGGGTAAAGATTTTGCAGATATTGAGAGAGTACCAGAAGATGCTCAAAAAGACGATGCAGAAGTTGAATCTCATTCACAAGAACAAGATGGATTAAGTGAAGGCTTTAGAGAGGAAGGCAATAAAGACAATTCAGACTATGAAGGTGATCAAGATGCAGAAGTTGTTGGGAGCACTCGGAGAAGTCTGAAGAAACCACATGTGCAATCAATTCCTTCCAATGCAGGGGATGCTGAATTATCTGATGATGAGCCTCTTGTACTTACCCTTTGCCGTGCTTTTAGATTATGCATTACTAATTGATCTTTGTCAAAAGATATTTCATAATTTGATTTTATTCTTATGAAATGCAGAGCCAATGGAAGCATAAAGTACAAAAAACAGCATTAAGGAAAGCAAGATAAGGAGTTCAGGCTGCAGACTGCCCACCGGCCTGGGGGAAGAGGACGCAAATTCTGTGGTTCATTGTCAGATTCTAATGCTTTTTGTTTTCTTGGTGTAGCTGGCAGCTGGTGAAAGAAGAAAGCCATTGAATGTTGGTCAAAGAAGAAAGCCGTTAAATGTTGTAAACTCACTAATAAATCTCAAAAGTGGTTGCCCCTGATTGCCATATGAATATAAAGTAACAGTAGGTACATCCATATGGTTACGTAGGAAAGTTGATCCCGGTATCCTGTAGTTGGCTTGAACTAGCGGTAGAAGAAAAGATTTGTGTAGTGGTTTATGGGGTGTAGTGTAGTTCATCTTTCTAACCACCAGTATGGAATTAATCAAAGTGAAGATAGGTCACTTGTACAGTTATAGTTGGGAATAGTGTTGTATGTTAGTATATTCATCTTCGATTTTTGACACCGTCAAAGTGATAAAAGTCAAATTAAAGACTTTCTTCCTAGTTTGTGTTGTCAATTTGTAATTTTTTTTTTTTTTTATTCCGTTGCTCTATCATGTCGTGTATGAACAATTTATCCCTACCTAAACACCGTAGGAATTAATCAACTATGCGACAGGTTGGGTGGGAAATAGTATCGTTTTTTGTCTATTAGAGATTGTTGTCTGTAATCTCTCACGAGTTATTTGCAAGTTTTGTGACTTGAAAATTTTCTTTAGGTTTCATGCTTGAAGAAATCAAATCTTCCCTGTAAGGCTTGGCTCTTTATTTCGTATTGTTTTTACATCATTTTTGGCTAATGGTAATGTACTAGCAAGTTTTGGAGGGGGACAATTCAAGCAAATTAAAATACGAGCTTCTTAGCTGGATTTTGAGTTCTATGGAAATTTTTTCTTAGTTTCCATCGAAGGCGTTCGCACAGTAGAAAATTTGAAAAAAGAATAGAAAGAAAGAATTTTGTAAGTGGCGCAAGTTCCAAAAGAAGTGAGGACACATTTAAATTGGGGATCACATGAAAATGGTCCTAAGTTATAGTTTTTTTTCTTTTTCTTTTTGTTTTATGGTGAACTATATATAGTCTTTTTCTTTAGTTTGAATATTTAAAAAAAACAAATTCTGTCAGGTTTAAATACACGTGGGCTTCATGTTTTACATGGACGGAGATTAGTTAGCCCGCAAACTGAGGTCCACTGGCACGAATCAGTTTGTTCATGTCTGCATAGGAGAGTACCAACACCTTTCCTTCGAAAACAAAAAAAAAGTACCAACACAGAATTTTATAATTTAAAAATAATTTTCGTATTACTAAATTAAAAATATATTGCTCAAGAATTAAATTTTGAAAAATTTAAATAAATTCTTGTAATTTTTGATAGTTAATTTTTTTAAAAAATTTGAAAAAACATAAATTATATTTGATTAATAAATATAACATAATTATTCTAGATCTATATTACAAATATAATTTTACAAATAAATACATTATTTCTATTGAGTTGAAATTCACAACCAATTTTAAAATTTTTAAAATTTATACTTTTTATTTTATTATTTATTTAAATTATTTAATTTTAAAATGTGTTTGGACTTTTTTCTGTTTGAATTTTGAATTCTTTCTTTTAAAAAGGTTAAAATGTGAAAATTCAATTCTTTTTTTTTTTTTTTGGAAAGATGAAATTCAATTGTTAAGAATGGCAAAAGCTGGTCAAAAACATCAAAAAACAGATGTTGAAGAACTGGTCATAGTCAAAATTCTTTAGTACGTGGCCCTTGAATTCACTATCGACAAAAGAGAGGACATTCGGCATCATGGATTTAGTTATGATGCCGAATATGCCCTCATTTGTCTGTCCCATTGCCTTTCCATAGATAGATGTCACATACTTCACTTCCAGTTTGCAATTTGTGAGAGTTCTTATTTTTCTACTCTGGATTTTGCTTTCATTTTTCAGCTTCTTTACTCTTTTCTTTCTCCCTTTGATCTAATCTTTCTTTGCATTTCAAGGTCCTCTCTCTAATATATGGATAAATGCATAGTATTATTGTTGTTGAATATTTTAAGAATAGCATTTCTAGCACTTTGATCTGCTTATTTTTATGTCTTTTATTAGATATCTGTGTGATTGCGTTGATGGGTTCTGCTCCTTTTTCTGTTTTTCATTGTCTAGTAACTAGTTACAGACTTACACTTTTATTCATCTTGTGTGAACCTGTATTCGTTCTAAATTTGAACCCTTTTCAATCTTGGTTTTCTTTTGTGTTTCAGTAATTAAATTCATTCTAGATTTGAAGTTCTAGAGATTTGTCTTCTCATAGAGTTTTTTGAATTTCGTTTCCTTTGTCCTATGCAGGGTTCTCTTCTTTATTGAAACTGTTGCATTTCTTCTACATGTGAAACTATGGGAGAGCAATTAGGATTACTAAAGGTGACTGTTGTGCAAGGGAAAAGATTGGTTATCCGGGATTTCAAGAGCAGTGATCCTTATGTGGTGGTCAAACTGGGGAACCAGGTAATTCTTGCCTCTACCATTCTTTTCTTGTCCTTTTCAATTGAGTCTGTGGCTGCTTTTTCTTTTTGCTCTTATTTCACGCAAAGCCCAGTTGCTTGATCATCTTAACTGCAGATTTGGTTGCTTTAGGCTACGCTACGATGATGTTTAGTTATTTTACTTTATTGAGTTATTAAGTAACTAGTAGGGCCCTTTTTTTTCCTTTCTTTTTTTTTTTTTTTGGTACAGACATCAAAGACCAAAGTCATCAATAGTTGTCTTAACCCAGTATGGAATGAAGAGCTAAGTTTCTCCCTCACAGAACCCCTTGGAGTTCTAAGTTTGGTGAGTTGAGAGGTCTTTTATTTCTCATATATCTATTCGTCTCGTAGTTTATTATGTTCAATTAAAAATAAAATCTTAATTGAATAGATTAATTCAACCTTATTAACAATCTTTTTGCTTTGTCCCTTGTCAAGTTGTATGTTGATTGAACATGTTGATAAAAAATCTTTGACCTGTACAATACCATATCATATTGCTAGAGTTTGTATATGATGATTGAATTCTGTAATTGTACTCGTTTAGTTTTTTGCCCATATTTATCACTTAATAAAAGAATTTGCTAAGCGCACTTGTGCTTGTTGCCGTTGCCCAATCTCAGTTGTCCAGATTGTAATGATTACTGAGATTGAGTTGCTGCGGACACGACCTTTCATAGCTGCTCCGGGATAATGTCATGGAATAGGATAAAAAATCCAAGAGATCCACTTTTTTGTCCTTTGGTTGGTAATTATATAATTGGTGAAGTAGTTTGAAGATGTCATCATTGTTTCGTATCATAGATTTTTATGGCCTATAATTTAGATTGCTCCTACACAGGAAGTATTTGATAAGGATCGTTTCAAGGCAGATGACAAGATGGGACATGCTCACCTTAATCTTCAACCAATTGCCTCTGCTGCTAGATTGAAGCAGATTCTGCAGGTTTCTTCTGGTGAAACCATCTTAAGAAAGGTGGTGCCCGATAGTGGCAATTGTCTTGCTAGGGAAAGCTCAATAAGTTGTATTAATGGGGAGGTAGTGCAGAGTGTTTGGTTGAGGCTTTGTGCTGTTGAGTCTGGGGAGATAGAACTAAAGATAAAGTTAATCAATCCACCTGCTGCTTCTTCAAGGTAGCGTGTAACTTTAGGATTGCTCTAGGGATAGACCTTTCGACTTTGGTAGGGGAGGGTAAGATGTAACAGTAAGCTACCTTTCCCTGATATTAATTTCTTCTTTAGATGTATCCATTAAATATTCTTAGTAACTCAAGGATAAAACATTAGTATAGATTTCGGCCAGCTCGAGCAGGACCAACCTCCTTTTCTGTGTGTCAAGTGTGTATTATGCTTTTGAAATTGTTACCAAGTTGATAAAATTTAGCATGTCATATGTTTATGCGATTAAATATTGTAGGTAATTTTGCAGTAATCTCCAAAATGTTCTTTGTCATTCTAGGATGCATTTGATGTCATCAATTGTTTTCTCTTGCAGTCCCCTCAGTCCATATCCGTGGAGTTTGTAAATTTAAGACCAGCTAGGTCTGTTTAGATAGCTGTCGAAATAGCTGTTGAATGTAACTGACAGTTCATAATCAATCTTAGGTGCTTCATAAATTATCTCTGGCAGTTATTAATTTATAATATAATTAATAAGGATATTTTATATTTAGAATTAAATAAATACAAATATAAATATAATAAAATAATATATTTTTATGTATGCTCATAAAATATACTTTTAAAATTTAATTATAATTATTAATTTATTTTTATGCAATTTTAGTAAATATTTCTTATTAAAGTTAATATATATATATATATATATATATATATATATATATATATATATATATATATATATATTATTCATAGTTCGTAGTTCTTTTAATAGGAATTCATAGTTAATAAAATTTTAACTAATAATAATGAACTAAGAATAATTTAATTTTTTTTAATTATTATTACAATGGTTCAGAAAAAACTTCAAATATAAGTTAATAAACATCGCATTTTATCAACTATAATTTTGTATGATTTATCAAATATATGTTTATTAGCAATTAAATAATAAATCCGTATTAACTGTATCTATCAATTATGCTAAATATCTTCTAGGAGGAATGCCAATAGATATTAATAAAATTGAACATACTGTTTAGTTCAATTTTAATTTAATTTTTTTTGTAAATGAATTTGTTATAGAATTTATTTGAAATTGAATTGTGCATTTGTGAATAAATTTTTACATTTGGTATATTGCAAAATAAGAATTGATTCATTTTAAATGAAATCAATTTTGTACTTGGTTTAAGTGTAATTCAAAAAATATTTTTAGTTTTACAAAAATGCACTTATGTTATTTTCAAAAAAAATTTACAAATGTTAAAAAAATAAAAAGAGAAGGGAAAGAAATATTAGAGAGAAAAAGTAAAAAATGAGAGTAGAGAAAAGAAAAAAAAAGAAGAAGACTACTATATATATATATATATATATATATATATATATATATATATATATATTAGTTAGGATATTTTTATCATAATAACAAAATATAAAATTTCAGAATTCATTTGAAAATTCTATCAAATTTAATAGAATTTAATTTAGCTATAATTAATTGCAAGAATTTAATGAATTTAATTTTAAAGTTTTGATTTATATCAAATATATAAAATGTGAATTTATGGATAAATTTTATTAAAACTATAGAATACATTTATAAGAAACATACACTAAAAATTATTTACTCTGCTTGTAATTGGATAATTATAAGCACAAGAACAAGATCACTACCAATAACCTCGAACTTATTTTATAGCTATGATTTTCAATTATCATTTTATATTTAATACATGTAATATCAAAATTCATTTACAAAATACCATTAACAAAATCAATTTGCAAATAAAATAAATAATCAAAATAATTAAATTTAAAATCAGTAATATTTTATTAGATTAATTTTATTATTGTCCCTGACCTATCACTAATATACTTTATTATCCTACAAGTTCAATTTATCGCCAAAAAATACGTTAAGTTTAATTTAAAGCACAATGTTCACATTTTCTAAATAAAACTAATACACTGTTATTTTTCAACTTCAATTTGTCACTTAAAAAATACCTGAAGTTTAAAGCAGAATGTTAATCCTTTTCTAGTCACCGGACAATTTGTTGATGTGACTTTGTATATCAATTTGTTGATGTGCCAAAACAGTTTGATTGTTGTGTTTGGGTTGTATCAGTCCACTTAAATGATATGATTAGAGTCAATATAAACATGACTTATTTATTAATTGTATCAAAATATCTTTATACTAACACGCTATAAAATTTAAACGAGATACACAAATATAACACATAATTCGTTTACATAATTGAATCATATGAGTTGTAGAATACGATAAGACCTGTTTAGGCCGTATAAATTTATAACTAAAAAATTTTATATTTTACTCGAATCAATTGAAACATTATCTATAATTATATATTTTTTAAGATTCAAAGCAAATATCAATTAAAAATCTAAATAAAGATTAATACATCAAAATTTAAATATTCTTACAAATAAATACAAACACATATTTTAACTTTGTTATTACAAATAAATTATTTAGATTATAAATGAATTATATCAGGTTGATACGATACGTAAAATTAAAGGAATTATAATAAGTTCGCATGTCAATTTGCTACATAATCCATTTCAAGCCATATTATAAATGAATCAATTTAAACTCAACTTCAGTTAATTAATTTTATGTATTTCACGAATCGTATTTACATATCGTGATCTATTTTGACACTCCTACTCACATACTTTACGCCTCAATCCACTAACTCTCTTTATTTCCACTAATTTTTTCAAGATCGTTAAACTTACAATTTCACCTAAAATTAGTGGACTATACTGTAGAAATGACTTTTAAAATATGCATATAAAATTAAAAAGAGGATATTAACTTTCAAGAATCTTGCTGGGCATTATATTCAAGTTATATTCAATATATCATAACTATAAATTCACGATCTATGGTGCTTGAGACAGATTTTTATCAAAAGAAATCTATAGTATTTGATTATTAATCTAACTGTTATCTATATATTAAGCTTGTATCATTAAGCTAAAAAATTCACCTAGGTGTGACACGTGGGTGTATTAAGGAAGCAAATCCAATCTTTTTATTGCTTACCACATTTTCTCATTTTCAGCTGTCATTTTTAAAGAGCGAAAACTTACCTCTCCCATTGCTTGATATCCCTCGTTCGTAAATGCCCTTTCACCTTGCTCTACGGCTAATTTTACTTCATCCTTATATGATGGGTATAGTGATTTTACCATAAATTCTTAGGATGTATCATATTTTATATAGATAATTCTTAATTTTTTTTTTTTCATTTTAGGTTTGCTACTCTCTATCCATGTTGATTGCAAACTGCCTATAAACAACCGTCTTAAAGATGAAAACGCCTATTGTGTTTGACATGCTTTCAACATTACTTTGATCTAATTTTAGTTTGCACTTCACTTCTAGTTTTAATAGTAGTTGTAGAATGTCCGGGCCTCTTGTTTGGATTACTGTTCTTCTACCATAAGATGCTTCCTTGGCTTTCATCATTCCCTCCTTCCTCTAAAAATTTCATCCTTGAATCATGTACCTCATCAAAATCAAAATGAGATAAATTAGAAAAATTAAAAACAATGTTAACTCCATAATCACCAGACGAGTCTATTTTATAAGCACTATCATTAATCTTTTCTAAAATTTAAAATGGACCATCAAGTCTAGGGTTTAGCATAGATTTTCTTTAAGTAGGAAATCTTTTCTTCCTAAGATGCACCCATGTAACATCCCTATCCACATTCATTAGCATTGTCACATGAACATATTCATTGCATAAATGATTTGAGATCCCACATAAACATATGCATTAGATAAATGATCATTTAGATATGTGAATTATATAAGCACGACGATGACACTAGAACCATTGCATTTGGGACACTCGAACATATATGTAATGTTTATATAGTTGCATGACAAATTATCTTATGTTGTGTGCATGTTATAGCATCATAAATAATGATGTTTTAGAGCTTATTTAAAAGTATAACGAGCATTTAGGGATTAAAATATGGATGGAGGTGATGAAGAAGTGAAAAAAAGGGACTAAAAGAGGAAAAGTGAACTTCTAACCAATGAAAATGAAACACCATGATTCTATCTTGTTACAATAGGTTTACAAGTGGAATTTTTCATCCTTTAGGATCAGAATAGAGAGATTAAATGTGAGGGACAACAGAAGAAAGAGATAGCTAAGGAAGAAAGAAAGAAAGGAAGAAGAAAAACAAGAAGAAGAAGGAAAGGGAGAAGAGTGAGCTACCTAGTAAAGAATCCTAAGGTTTTCTGGTTATGGGAAAATAGGTAAGTTAATTTATCTTTTTTCCAAATGAAATTAACCCCTCATGACATGTTAATCATGTATGGTTAGTGAGAATTATGAAGTATTTAAGGTATAACTCATGCATGAAAGTTGAAATTCAACAGAAACAAGAGTTGTTTATGTTAGTTTTGTTATTAGAACAACCTGTTATACCCATGATTTCATAACCCTGGAAGAGGAATTGGGGAAAGTGTAAAATATGAAAGTTGTAGCTTTATGTCCCATATAAATGAGTGTGAAACATTTTTGGTTGATTTTGTGTGTGTGTGAGGAGATATGGCTCTGTAATTAGGGCTGGTTCATAACCAACTGAAATCACCTCATTCTTTATATTTTCTTATATTTTGATGGCCTTATGTTATGATTTTGAAAAAGTGAAAAACATGAAATTTGTAGGGTTATATCCTCTCTAAATACGTGTAAATCAGTTTTGATTGATTTATTGTGTGGAAAGAGATATGGTTCATTGATTGTGACTGACCCTGCACCCGGATGAAATCTCACCTGTCTTTTAATTTTGTTTTCCAAGAATTTGATGGCAATAGATTCAGAATTTGTGATGTATTAAACTTAAAAGTTATATATTTATGTATTATATATATGTATGTAAAATATTTTTGCCAAATTTAGCATGGTTGTTGAGATATTGCCCCTTCATCATGACTGATTGTCACTATGTTAAAAACCTGCTCACCCTGAGATTGGTCATTTGTTTTGGTGATTTTATAGACTGAATTAGACAATGAGTGAAAACATGAAAAATGTTCCTTTATATGTTGTGTAATTTATGGTAAATCATTTTTGCAATTTGATTTTTATAATTTGAGATATACCCAAGAATGTAAGATTTACTCAGACTGATATGACATTGAAATAGGGTAGAATTCTTCTGTGTAATTTATATTAGCCTGAAATTTGAATATGTTGTATCATTATGTGTCTAATTTATTTGAAAAAAATAATCAAGTCATTTGGATAAGTATATCTAGAGTTATTTCTACGAGAGTGTAGCAAACTCAGGCTATCATATAAGGAAAATATGCATAAACACTAGGTCCACTTGCATGGATCATGCCATAGTTGCATACCAAGCATTCATAATCATTTTGACATACTTGTAAGTATATATGTATTAAATGTTAGGATCTCAACACTTTGAGGAAGCCTTAGAGAGATAACCAAATCTACCATAAAGGTTGGTCACATCAAAGGTGAGTAAAAACTATAATTAGATTCTAATGTGTATGTGTGATAATTTTATAATATGATTATGTTCTATTACATGTATATGTGATTGAAGTGTTACATTTTACATGTGAATACAAGTCAAAAAGAGAATTATGTGCTTTTAATGATTACTTGGTATACCATTATGAATTAACACTTGCATATGTGATCGAGTTGTCAAAAACTTGCAAATCACTTGGAAAAGGGACCAATATGTCCTATTGGCACATGTTATTGATCAAATGATTCACTTGTTATATGCTAGACAGTAAAAATCAAATGTCACTTGAATCACATGAATTCTAGGGAGCAGTGTTTGCCTTGCAAGGTCATGACAAAAATCAGTCTATTGCACTTGTACTTGCATAGTCAATTATTATACTTGTAATGCATCCTGATGATATTTGATTGTTGGTTTTGCCATAAGAATTTGATTATTTTTTTATTCATTGAGTCGCGACTCACCAAATCACAATTATGTTTTTCAGATACTGAAGTATAAGGTTTGGATACTTTGGTACATAGAGTTTTGCATAGAGATACATGAACCACAATTCGTCAACTGAATTTCAACTCTCTCTCTCATTGTGTCATGTACATCTATCTAGATAGGAATCAATTTATGGTCACTAGTCTTGAACATTAGTTAAGATATATGTACATTAAATATATATTGGATTGTGTATGTACAATGAATAAACCTTTATGCATATGTACTTTTGGATATGAATGCCATGATTTGTAAATGAAAATGGTCGTTGCAGTTTTTGGTATCAGAGCTAGGATAGGTTCCATAGGGACATGCATATGAACATGAAATGTCTTTTGCACTATTTTGCATTATCGTATGACATAGTCTTATATGTCTATAGGGCATTAGCAGAGGGTAGTCATGGTAGTACCCATGGGACACTAAGGAGAGAGGAGTCAGCCGATTTGCATTTTATAGAAGCATCATGCCAACTATTAAGAGATCAACCTGTTGACAAAGTTAGATCTCTTACATATTCTCATGCATAACACATATCTCATGGTCAACCATAACATAGAATTGGTGAACCAACATTGCAGGGTCTCAAAATTCAAAGAGAAAGAAGGTATGACAAATTAAGAAAATAAGGTGCAGTTGACTTCAGTGGTACCACAAATCCATCAGTCATAGAGACATGGCTAAAAAGAACACAAAGAGTTTTGAATTTGATGAATTGCATGCCAGAAGAAAAGTTTGATTATGCAGTGTTGCTATTACAGGGGGATGCATATGATCGATGGGAAACCATTCTAGAGAGTGATGCCCAGCCCCTAGTGCTTACATGAGATGATTTTCTACGTGAGTTCAATAACAATTACATGCCAGAAGTGCATACAAATGATAAAAGAAGGGAGTTTTTGAACCTAAAGCAGAGGGAGATGACTATAACTGAGTATGAGGTAAAATTTAATCAATTATCTCATTATACATCCTTTATGGTGGCCACTAATAAAGACAAATGTTGAAAGTTTGAAGAGGGACTGAGATATGAGATCAGAAGTAACATCACAGCTACAGATCTTAAAAGTTATACCAACCTAAAAGCTACTACAATCAGGGTGGAAAGATTATAAAAAGAAAGGATAGAACGATGAGTAAAAAGAGAGCCTATTGAGTTTGTGGGCGATTTAATAGAAAGAAAGGTAAACATGGAGATTATATGCCATCACAATCCAGTGCTAGGGGTGGTTACTCTAACTATAGAGGCAGAGGCTTAGGAGTTTCATCATATGCAGGTAGAGGTCAAGGCCAAGTTACCCAACAACGACCCTCTTATGTACATTGTGGTAGGCAACATATGGGTAAATGTAGAAAGTTGACTGGTAGGTGCTACTTTTGTGGGTCTCTTGATCATATGCTTAGAGGTTGTCTTAAAAGATCCAAAATGTCAAAGGGAGGCAGAGGTAGAGGCAGAGCTACATCAGAGTCCACTAAAGTTTCAAAGGCAAGTGGAGTTCGAGTATCATTTGGCAGGGGCAGGGGTAGGGGCAGGGGCAGAGGTAGAACAACTACAGTTGGCCAAGGTATAAGCAGATCAAAAGGTCCCCTAACACAAGCCAAAGGATTTTCTATGACTAGGCAAGAAGCTATTGCTGCTCTAGAAGTAATCACTGGTAAATTTTTTCTCCATGATTTAGAAGTTGATGCATTAATTGATCCTGGCTTCACACATTCATTCATTTCATTGAACGTGGCATCACAATTATATAGTAAACATCAACCTTTAGGTTTTAATCTATGTGTTAATACTTAATTAAGAGATGTGATGATTGTGGATAAAGTATGTTGTGATTGTGTGATTCACATTGATGATGTTGAGTTGAATGCTGATCTGGTACTATTGCCATTCCATGAATTTGATGTGATACTAGGTATGGACTAGTTGTTCAAATATCATGCAATAATGAATTGTTTTACTATGGAAGTTATTATGGAATCTCTAAATCATACAAGGGTTGTGTTTCAAGAGAAAAGAAAAATTTTACCTGCATGTCTAGTTTCTGCTATCAAGGCTTTTCGCATGATTAAAAGTGGTTATGAGACTTATTTAGCATAGGTGGTAGACACAATGTTCATAAATGAATTACTTGAGAATATTTCTTAGTAAATGAGTTTCCAGATGTTTTCCCAACTAACTTACTTGGTTTGCCACTTGATAGCGAGATAGAATTCACAATTGAGTTATCCTAGGAATTGCATCGATATCCATTCGACCTTATAGGATGGCTCTAGCTGAGTTGAGAGAATTAAAGACCCAATTGTAGGAACTACTTGAAAAGGGATTCATCAAACCGACTGTGTCACCTTGGGGTGCTCCAATATTATTTGTGAAAAAGAAAGATAAGACAATGAGACTATGTATTGATTACAGACAGTTAAATCGGGTTACTGTGAAAAACAAGTATCCTTTACCAAAGATAGATGATTTGTTTGACCAGTTACAAGGAGCATGGGTGTTTTCTAAAATTGACCTAAAATCAGGATATTATCAGCACATAATTTCAAACCCAAATGTACCAAAGACAACTTTTAGAACCAGGTATAGGCATTATGAATTTTTTGTGATGCCATTTGGTTTGACTAATGCACTAGCTGCGTTTATGGCTCTTATGAACAAAGTGTTCCAGCCTTACTTAGAAAAATTTGTAATTGTGTTCATTGATGACATATTAGTGTATTCAAGGAGCAAAAAGGAATATGAGTAACATTTAAGGATTGTGTTGCAAATTTTGAGAGAAAAATGACTATTTGCTAAATTAAACAAGTGCGAGTTCTGGATTGACCATGTGGTATTTTTAGGACATATAGTTTTTGAAAATGGCATAGAGGTGGATCCAAACAAAATTGAAACAATAGTAAAATAGAAAACCCCAAATAATGTTGCAGAAGTCCAAAGTTTCTTAGGACTAGCTGGGTACTATTGTCGATTTGTTGAGGGGTTTTCACTTATAGTTGCTCCTTTGACTAAGTTACTTTGGAAAAATGCAACATTTTAGTGGTCGAAAGCATGTCAAGAGACTTTTGATGAATTAAAAGATAGATTGACGTATGCTCCAATGTTAGCCATTTCTACTAGTAATGGAGGATTTGTAGTATATAGTGATGCCTCTCATCAAGGTTTGGGATGTGTTTTCATGTAGCATGGTAAGGTAATTGCATATGCATCTAGACAACTAAAACCTTATGAATTATCTTACCTAGTACATGACCTAAAACTTGCAGCCATTGTGTTTGCTTTGAAAATATGGAGACATTACTTGTATGGAGAAACTTTTCAGATATTTATAGATCACAAGAGCTTGAAGTATTTGATAAGCCAAAAAGAATTAAATATGTGACAAAGGTAGTGGTTAAAACTGGAAAAGGATTATGATTGCACCATTGAGGATCACCCAAGAAAGGATAATATGGTTGCCGATGCTTTGAGCAGCAGATTAAGAAGTGGTATAGCTCATTTACAAGTATTTTCATGGTCTTATTTAGTTCAATTATGAGCTATGAATATGGAACTAAACATACAAAAGAATGGGGTATTGATTGCTACTTTTCAAGTGAGACCAATGTTACATGATCGAGTTAAAGAAGCACAGGGCAAGCATCCAAAGTTACATAAAATGATTGAAATGGTAAAACATGGGAGAATGGAGATTTTGATATTCAAAATGATTCCTTGATGTTGGGTACTCGTATTTGTGTGCCTAATGTTGATAACTTGCAAAGAGAAATCCTAGAAGAAGTACATAATGCTCTATATGCCATGTATCTAGGAATAATAAAGATGTATAATACCCTACAATCTCACTTTTGGTGGCCTAAAATGAAGAAAGATGGAGCAACCGATGTTTCAACATGTTTGACTTCTTAGCAGATCAAAACAAAACATCAAGCACTAGTTGAAAAATTGAAACCATTGACGATTCTAGTATGGAAATGGGAAAGAATTACCATGGACTTTGTATATGGGTTACCGAAGACTTTGAAGATGAACGATGATATATGGGTGATCATTGATAGACTAAATAAGTCAACTCACTTGTTGCCTATTCGATGGGGGTATTTCACTTAAGCACTTAACTAAGAAATATATGGATGAAATTCTCATATTACATGGCTTTCTAGTGTCCATTGTATTAGATAGAGATCCATGATTTACATCTTAATTTTGGGTCAGTTTGCAACAGGCTTTGGGTACCAAGTTAAATTTTAGTACTACTTTTCATCCTCATACAGATAGACAATCATAAAGGACAATTCAAACACTTGAAGACATGCTTCGAGCTTGTGTGATAAAGTTCAGAGGTGCATGGGATGAATATATTTCCTTGATTGAATTTGCTTATAATAATCATTATCATAGTAGTATACAGATGGCACCATATGAGGCACTATGTGGAAGAAAATGAGAAGTCCAATATATTAGGATGAAGAAGGGATGCGTGTTTTAGAAGGGTCAAAACTAGTGTAAGACACTATAGACAAGGTGAAGGTAATTAAAAGCAAACTTAAAGCAGTAACAGACAGGCAAAAGAGCTATGCATACCAACACAGAAGAGAAATGAAATATAAGGTAGGAGACAAAGTGTTCCTTTAAGTTTCACCACGAAAAGGAATAATTTAATTTGGCAAGAAGGGGAAACTGAGTCCTCGATACATAGGACCATATGAGATCCTAGAAAGAATCAGTCCATTGGCTTACAGGCTAGCACTATCACCAGAGATGGCTCAAATTCATGATGTGTTCCATATGGGTATGCTAAGAAAGTATCTGTCTGATCCTACACATATACTTAGGGATCCAACAATAACAATTGCAGATGATGTAAGTTACACTAAAGAACTAATGAAAATCATTGCTTATAAGACAAAATAGTTATGGAATCAAGAATCCCTTTGGTTAAAGTGTACAAGAAGAGGTTACATGGAAAATCGAAGAGAACATAAAATGACAATATCCATATTTGTTTACACGTATTGAATTTTGAGGCCAAAATTCTTTATAAGAGGAAAGGAAATGTAACATCCCTATCCATATTCATTGACATTATCATATGAACATATTCATTGTATAAATGATTTAAAATCCCACATGAACATATTCATTGGATAAATGATCATTTAGACATGTAAATTGTATAAGCATGACGATGACACTAGCACCATTGCATTTGAGACACTCGAACATAAATGTAATGTTTGTATAGTTGCATGGTAAATTATCTTATGTCGTGTGCTTGTTATAACATCATTAATAATGGTGTTTTAGAGCTTATTTAAAATTATTAGGAGCATTTAGGGATTAGGAGATGGATGAAGGTGATGAAAGAGTGAAGAAGAGGGACTAAAAGAGAAAAAGTGAACTTCCAACCAATGGAAATGAAACACCATGATTCTATCTTGTTACAATAGGTTTACAAGTGGAATTTTTCACCCTTTAGGATCAAAATATAGATGTTAAATGTGAGGGACAACAGAAGAAAGAGAGAGTTAAGTAAGAAAGAAAGGAAGGAAGAAGAAGAACAAGAAGAAGAAGAAGGAGAGGGAGAAGAGTGAGCTGCATAGGCAAAAACCCTAAGGTTTTCCAGTTTTGGGAAAATAGGTAAGTTAATTTATCTTCTTCCCACATGAAATTAACAATGATTTAAACCGGTATAGATATCAAAAAAAGACAGAAGGACTATCTTCACAAACACAAATAGATTATTTTATTTTATTTATTACTAATTTATTAATTTTTTATTATATTATTATTTTTTATTTTATTATTTATATATTTTTATTTCCTCATGACATGTTAATCATGTATCGTTAATGAAAATTATGGAGTATTTGAGGCAGAGCTCATGCATGGAAGTTGAAATTCAAGAGAAACAAGAGTTGTCTGTGTTAGTTTTGTTGTTAGAGCAGCCTGTTGCACCCATGATTTCATAATCCTGGAAAAAGAATTAGGAAAAGTGTAAAATATGAAAGTTGTAGCTTTATGTCCCATATAAATGCATGTGAAACATTTTTGCTTGATTTTGTGTGTGTGAGGAGACATGGCTTCGACATTAGGGTTGGTTCACAACCAACTGAAATCACCTCAATCTTTCTATTTTCTTATATTTCGATGGCCTTATGTTCTGATTTTGACAAAGTGCAAAAAAAAAAAAAAAAAAAAAATTTCATTGGGTTATATCCTCGCCAAATGCCTATTAAGTTGTTTTGATTGATTTCTTTGTGGAAAGAGATATGGCTCGTGACCCTATACCCGAATAAAACCTCACCTGTCTTTTAATTTTGTTTTCCAAGAATTTGATGGCCATAGATTCAGAATTTGATGATGTGTTAAACTTAAAAGTTATATATTTATGTATTATATACAAGCCTGTAAAATATTTTTGCCAAATTTAGCATAGTTGTTGAGATATTGCCCCTTCATCATGACAGATTGTCACTATGTTGAAAACCTGCTCACCTTGAGATTGGTCATTTGTTTGGTGACTTTATAGACTGAATTAGAAAATGAGTAAAACATGAAAAATGTTCCTTTATATCTTGTGTAATTTTTGGTAAATCATTTTTGCAATTTGAGATATACCGAAGAATGTAAGATTTACTTAGACTAAGATGACATTGAAATAGGGCAAATTCAAAAATTCACTACATTTTATGTGTCTTATATTGGCATGAAATTTGATATGTTGTATCATTATGTGTCTATTTTATTTGAAAAAAAAATAGTAAAGTCATTTGTATAAGTATATCTAGAGTTATTACTGTGAGAGTGTAGCATGCTTACGCTGCTATATAAGGAAAATATGCATAAATGCTAGGTCAACTTGCATGGATCATGCCATAGTTACATACCGAGCATTCATAATCATTTTGACATACTTATAACCACATATACATCAAATATTAAGATCTCAACCCTTTGAGGAAGCCCTAGAGAGAGAACCAAACCTACCATAAAAGTTGGTCACATTAAAGGTGAGTAAAAACCATAATTAGATTCTAATGTGTATGTGTGATAATTTTATGATTTGGTTATGTTTTATTACATATATATGTGATTGAAGTGTTACATTTTACATGTGAATACAAGTCAAGTGAGAATTATATGCTCTTAATGATTACTTGGTATACCATTACGAATGAACACTTGCATATGAAACTAAAAGGATGTTGTGACTGGCTTGTTAAACACTTGTAAATCATTGGAAAAGGGACCAATATGTCCTATTGGAACATGTTATTGATCAAATGATTCACTTGTTTTATGCTGGCCAGAAAAAATCAAATGTCACTTAAATCACATGAATTCCCGAAAACAGTGTTTGTCTTGCAAAGTCACGACAAAAATCAATCCATTGCACTTACACTTGTATAGTTAATTGTTATACTTGTAATGTATCATGATGATATTTAATTGTTGGTTTTACCATAAGAATTCGATTATTATTTTTATTCATTGAGTCGCGACTCACCAAATCACAATTTGGTTTTTTGAATATTGAAGCATAAGGTTTAGATATTTTGTTGCATAGAGTTTTGCATAGAGACACATGGACTATAGGTCACCGGCTGAATTTCTACTCTCTCTCTCCTTGTGTCATGTACATTTATCTACATAGGAACCAATTTATGGTAATTAGTCTTGAACATTAGTTAACATATATGTACATTAAATATATGTTGGATTA
>CATIWR010381172.1:0-10453 GCA_949677035.1 Omphalea diandra
TGTGCAACTTCCACAAATGTGGAAATAAACGAGTTCCTTTTGGAACCAAGTATCCCGATATGTAACAATCATCGCCTGCCACTCGTGGAACTCCAAGGGGACCTGGAGGGTACAAACGCAATGTTTCTTTAACGATTGCCAGTAGGTACTCCAATTTTGGAATGTCAGAGACTTCTACACATCGATCCCTCCCAAATTTCTCGTCAAGTTCTTGTTGGGCACGCTCCAATACATGTCTATGGTTCAACAAGTTGGAGAGGGCCCAAATTGAAGTGACTGTTGTAGTATCTGTGCCTGCAATCATCATAACCTGCAACATGGAATTTATGGATCAAATTCAACCCTAATAAATTATAACTATATATGTTTTTGTAAGAAATTAAAAAACATTATTAGTTATTAATTTAAGCTCTATATGTTTTACAGGAAAGAACATACCGTCACCATTGCCTTTATAATTGTTTCACGGCTAAACCCCATTGCGGTATCATCCTCAACTACGGCGAGCATCACATCAATGAAGTCCTTTTTATCATTTTCGATCTTCTTGCCTCTATGTTCATCAATCCAACCTGATAAAAGTTCATCTCTTCTGCTGATACCAGCTTCATAGTTTTCACTTTTCCTCTAAAATCATACCATTTCAAGAACGGAATTAAATCCCCAGGAACAAGAGATCCAGTAACGAACATGAACTCCCTCACAATATCCCCAACCGACCGCCCTTCATTCTTATCTTGAATCCCACTGTAGAATCTCTTCCCTGCAACCATTCTTGTCATCATATTAAAGACCATATGATCGATGGCTTTACTCATGTTTATGATCTTTTTGGGACCCTCCTGGAACATGTCTTTCAACAACAGATTCGCCTCGGACACTTGAACATAGTTCAACATCTTAGTCCTGTGGTTGGATAGTAGCTCGATCGTAGCCAGTTTACGGCTGTTACGCCAGTAGGGACCATAAGGAGCGAAACCCATGGACGCGTAATCGTGGCCGATGTACTTAGCTTGAATTGTATGCGGGCGATTGGCGAAAAGTATGTCATGAGTGGTGTACACCTCCTTCATGGCCTTTTGATCGCCAATAATAACTGTTGGGTTGACACCGAGCCGGACTTGAAACACGGAGCCATGTTTGTCGGCCATATCGGCCAATGTTCGGGCAAGAGTTTGCTTTGTAGTAGCCAGTTTGTGGAGGTGAGCATAAAAAAATTAAGCAAAGGGGCGGAGCCGCCACTGCTTTGCTTTTCGCACTTCTTTATTTTGTTATTACCTGATTCAAAATTTCTAGAATTTTAATGTTTTTATTTGTTATGATAGACAGACTTAATCTCTCTGTCCCTATATATCTGAGTTTTTAAATAAAATATAAAATTTTATTTATTTATCATATTTATCCTATTGATGAAATTTGGAAAACATTTTTCTTTATTTCATTTTTATGTTCATCAATTCAATGTTGTTAATATTACATAGAATTTTAAACTCATTTAATTCAAAATCAAGAGTATTAAATTACTCATTTTTCTTTTAATTTAAGGTTAATAAATAATTAATTAATTCTAATGAAATTTCTTATATAAGAACAAAATAAATATAAAATTTTTTAAATTTTTTAAATCTCAATTTAAATTTTAAAATAAATTAAGATATTAAACATGTAAATAAAATTGAAATTTTATTCTATTTTTATTTTTAATATACCAAATATGTAGAAGCGGAACCAACGCACAGCCCTAACGGCGCAAGCGTTGACGAGCAAAGGCAAAGATCGGACGAGCAGTAACGGATAAATTTAGACAATGGCTGCTTGACGTTAAAGAATTATAACGGAGGATTGTTGTAATTGTGACCAGGATCCCAACATTATGTGCCAAAATAAACAACGCAGCCACAGGGAAACTCTATATATAGATCAGGAAAGTATGGCTGTCATTCCAAACTCAAACATTCTTAAGAAACCCATTAGCACTTAATTCATATCGTACTTCTTTAGTCTTTATTATTATAGTCAATTAAAATTTAGTAAGTTTTTCTTCTTAGATAATTTTCAATATAGCATAATTATAAAAAAACAAGAAAAAAAGAAATCCTACCTGAGCACTTTGGTCAGTTAAAATAAAGCAGCTACATATATATATATATATATATATACACACATATAACTCAAGTAAAGGATATATTATATCACGACATTATAAAGATGGGGATGCTTTCTATAGACAGGTTAAGCCATAGGCGGAAACAAAGGGGGGGCTTGAATGGGCAGCCCCCCTGCCGCCGGGACAAGAAACTGCAAGGCTATGCCAGAACAAGAAACTGCTGGAACAAGCACTCCTGCCATCTGCCCTTCTTTCTTATTCTCGTTTTCCGAAGAAGCCTCTTTCTGCGAAGCCTAATCTTTTTGGCCAGTTTCATCTTTATCTTCTTTTCCATCCTCCCCTGAAGCTTTGACTCCAATGGTAGTTTGTCAATAGGCACCACCTCATCTTTGCTTTCTCAAAGCTCACTATTGCCTGTTGAAGGTATTGACTATAAACGCATGTGGAGGTGTAGAAGATGCATGCCAGATTTTTGAATCTGCAGTGCTTGAAAAGGTTTTCGTGACTGTAATTGTTATGGGTTTTGCGCAGAATGAGTTGGGGAAAAAGGTATACATTTTTGTTTTTGCGACAATGGTGAATGCAGGAGCTGATGTTGATCCAAACATGGTTTCAGCTGTTCTTGGGGTATTTAGTGTGGATACTTCTTTGGGTCTGGAAAAGCAAATACATTCCCTGGTTATCAAACGAAGCTTTGATTCTATCTCTTTGTTGGCAATGCGCTCATTAATATGACTTATTGAGCATGCAATCATAAATCAGATTTCTCTAGCAAAATGACAGTAAACGAAGCCTGTGACAAATTGCATATGTCCATTTTCTTTGATCATCATATTGATATGAATGCTCACAAAAATATTTAATAATATTTTATTTATACAATAAAAATTCTACTTTAGTTACATGTATTTATACAATCTTCTAACTCTCGAATATTTTTGTTTTTGGAGAAAAATAATTATGCAAGTTCATATTAAAACTGTTTTAGTCAATTTTTGGATAAAAAATAAGTGATAGATGTTAAAACTTATTTAATTGCATCGAAAATTTTTTTCAATTCAATAGTCAGCCCCTCTGAAAACTTTTTCTTGTTCCACCGCTAGGCTAAACGCACTTTTATTATTATTAATTGTTAATTCGTCCATTGCATAAATTATAATATAAAAATCTTATAAAGTTATTAGTTCATAATATTTTATCTTATTATTATATTATATTTAATATATAAAATATCAAATACATAATTTTAAATAATCTAATTTAAATTATTTGTTAAAATTTTATCATTTATTTTAGATGAATAATTTATTTTTAAGATTTTTATTTTTATTTTTATTTTTGATTAATTATTTTATAATTTTTCAATTAGTTAGTATGATATGATAACAATATATAATTTCTAATTGCTTATTTGTCAAAATATTTTATTTATTTCATAATATCTGTCTTTTTAGAGTTGTACACTTAAATTAAAAAAAAATTAATTAGAAATAATTTCAATTAATATTGACTAAAATACTTTTATTTGTATTCAAATAAACAATTTAATTAGAAGAGAGAAAAAATGATAATGAGGGTAAATTTGAAAAAAAAAGCAATTAATGTTACATTGATAATATAGACTGATAATTATATTGAAATAAATTTTTTTCTAAAACGGTAGTATTGTAAAACGAACGAAGTATTAATTTGTCAAACGCCCTTATGTTCTTCTCCCTTTCTCATATAGACTCGCAATCTCAAGTTGCTTGAGTTATCACTGGCAAAATTTTACTAGTGGTAGCTCCTCTGCTTAAATTTATTAGTTTTTTAGTTTTTTTTTTTCAATTTTAGTATTTTTTTTATGTATTTTTCAGATTGCAAAAGGAAAAACTGATTTTTTTTTAATCTATTTTTAGATCTACAATTTTAGATCATTGTAATCTATTTTACTTTTTTTTATGTTATTATAATTTATTCTTTTTTGTCTTAATAATTTTCAAATTTATAGATATGACTATCGATTTTGGTAATTTTTAGTTTTTATGAGTTATTTGATTCTTTCTTTATAGGAATATGAATCCTTCATAGAAGTATAGATGAATCCCTTCCTGTTGTTCTTTCTATAGGAATGTTTGGGCATTTTTAATGAGTTATTCGTTATTATTTTTTTAATGAACTCGTTAAAACATATAAAAATAAATATATGATCAAATTAATCACTAAATGGAGTGTGTTTACTAATATATAAATTATAAGTTTTATCACTATGATTTTGAAGCTACGAATAACATATGATTGTACTTCTTGACTAATCTATTTTTTTATTTATATCTAGATATATGTTGATTTTAACATATAAATGAGAGATCTATATTTTTCTAAAAAACATTAATTTAATAAATAATAAAAAGAATTATAGTAAACAGTCTCTAAAACGTAAATCAATAGATAATTAATTTTAGTCTCAAATTTAGTTTTAAGCAAGTGATTATCATTTGTCAATTAACGATTTATCTAAGTTATAAAAATTTGACATTTGTCAAATTAACTGTTTGATACATAAGCAATTAAAATTTTACATAAAATTATTTAATTAAAATTAACTATTAATAAAAATAAAAAAATCATTAAAAAAGAAACAATAGAAAAAGCAACTAAAAATTATAAAGTTACAAAATAGTTTTCAAATATTCTATATTTAAAAAATATTATTTACTTAATTATATATTTTTTATAAATATTTTATTTTATTAATATTTTAAATAGTTTTCATATGTAATATATTTTAAAAAAATATTCTTTACTTAACTATATATTTTTATAAATATTTTATTTTATTAATGTTTTAAATATATTTTAAATATTATAGTAAATTATAATGGCATAAAATATAAGTTATTCTCTCTATTTCAAATTAGATTTTGTTTTAAGAAGAATTTTTGTCCTATAATTCATGATGTTTTATAATTATTTATAAACATTAATTAATTTTTTTAATTTTTTAATTTTTTTTCTTTCATAATAATTATTTCTTTGTAAAATATATAATAATTTATGAAAATAATTAATTGAGAGTAATATAATTTTTTATTTATATAATAATATCTATTAAATATAATTTTTAATATATATATATATATCTTAAACGACATCCATTGCGAAATAGATGAAGTATAATATAAAGTGTTTTTTCTCGTAGTATATATTTTTTATTCTTGAATAGTTGTCGTTTAAGTTTTTTGCATATATATTAAGAATTGTATCTAATAAATATTATTACATATAAAAAAATATTATGTTATCATAAATTAATTATTTTTATAAATTATTGTGCACTCTTAAAAGAATAATTATTAAGAAAGAGATATATAGTAGAGTTGAAAAAATTAATTAATATTTATTAATAATTATAAAATATTAAATATTATAAAATAAAATTTGTTTTTTAAAATGATATCTAATTTGTAACGGAGAGTATCCTTTTTGGAAGTGAGAAAAGGTCACGTATCATCGCCTCTCACAACACATATGATTGGACAACAGAAAACTCCACACCGTTAGTCTATTATAGTGTGGAATTAATTATTGAGCTTTTGGTTTATCTTTGGAATCGTCCATTTTGCTCCTTATAATTTTGAAAATTTCCGATCAAGTGATGTTCTTTCTTTTACCGTAATTAAGATAAGGATTTTGAATTTGACAGTAATTTAATTCAATTTATGGCTAAACTAATAATAATTAATTGTACATTAAAATAATAATAATAAAAATAATTAAATGTCATTTCATTTTGTGTTCCTCTTGATACTTTATATCACTTGAATCATAATCTTGAAAATTGACCATAACTAAGAGTTCAAATTAATAACTTATAAAATTGAAGAATCAAATTAAAGTGAACAACAAAACTCATCACCTCATAATGCACCCTATAAGTTTTATTTAGATGGTTTGACCTATAAGAGGATGATCCAAGCTAAATAAACCATAAGATATATAATGAATCATTTACCTCGGCTACTATCTCTACGGTGTTTTAACAATATGATAATAGCAGTGTGGTGAATGGGGCCGGCTGTTTTTGAGCCGAGATATTTTTTGGATGGAAGTGTTTTTAGGTAGCAGTTTTCTAACACGTTTGAGTCGCTCATCGAATTTATAAACATAAAAGATTTTAAATCGGATTTGAGTTTATTTTTGAAAATAATATTTTAAATTGAGTTATTTATTATTCAAATTTTTAAATATTTATTTAAACTTTATATTATTTATGTAATACATTTTTTTATAATTTATTAAGAGAAAAATAATAATTTTCTTTAAAAAAATTATTTTTAGGCAAATAGAGAACTTGATTAAAATTTTTTATTTTTATTTAAGTCCTTTATAAATTAAATATATTTTTTAAAAGCAAATGATAATATATAATGAAAACTAACAATTGAATTAAGTTTATTTAAAATTATATTTAAATTATATATCATAATTTAAATTAATTTAAAAATAAATATATAGGGTCCATTTTTTACTACAAAAAATTGTATGCATATAATCAAGTTTTTAATTTAAAGATTAAAAGTATCAATTCCATTTAATTATTTTATGGTTTATGCAAGAAAAATATGTAATAACAATTATCAAAAATTTTATTTGTTTATTCTAATTTTTCTCTCTTTTTAATTGAAAGGTTGAATAAAATATTTTAAAGAATTATTATTAATAGTTGATATAAATAAAAAAGTTTATATTAAATAAAATAATCAATTTATTAAAATTAAACTTTTCAATTTCAATTAGTATGTTATAATAACAGATACTATTTAATTTTTATTTAATTTAAAAATGATACACTTAAATTTTTTTAATAATATAAAAAATTGATAATTAAAAATTAGAATAGTAAATGCTTAAAACATACATAAATGAACTGAATCATCTTAAAATAATCGAAATTTTGAACCGAACTACTCTAATTTTGACGAGTAATCAAATTAAGCCATCCAAAAAATTTGGTACAGTGTCGATATCTTCAAAAAGAATTTTTCAAATTTAAAACGCTTCCGCAGAATTGATCTGCAAAAAAAAAAAAAAAAAAAAAAGTAGATGACACGGCCAATAATTGCAAACTGGAATCGACCTGCAAGCGAAACCCACATCAGAAATGTTACCAACTAGTCAAAATCAGCATTCCATAACCGGCAAGGAACCATATAGTTCGGGATACTTTGATCCAAACGGCCCACGCTTCGTTACCTCATTGCCGCAAAATGTAGTGAATGACGCATAGCATACCATATCCTCTGCCTGAGCTCTTCGTGTCTTCCAAAACCCTTACTCTCTATATAATATTCACAGTATCAAATCATTAAAATTCAATTCAATTTTGGGCTGTTCTGTATTTTCTTGATCTGGATAATGGGTAGGAGGAGGCGCTCGCCTGCGACGGCTGTATTTGGGTTAATGAGGAGGCAGTCGATGAAGGTGAAGACATTTCTTGGAGTGATAATTGGATTGGGATGTTTAGTGGGTTTGAAGTGAGTGGTGAAAGATCACAATCAATTCTTTATTGCTTCTGAGGCTATTCATGCTGCTGGCAATTTTGGTCTTGATATACAAGCTCACCACCCAAAAGACTTGTTCTGGTACTCTTTTCTTCTTATTCCCATTGGGTTGCTCTGGTTTTCCCTTTCTATAATGATTAATTATTTTCTCTGTTTAATGATACGTGGCTAGAGCGCAATGTTTTAGTATTTGACTGTTCAGCAAGTAAATATCCGCCATCGATACAAAAAAAAAAAAAAAAAACAAAGTAGTTGTATGCTTTATAATACAGCTAGAAAGGACATGAGGGCACTTCCTCTTGCACAGGATTTGTTCCGCTCTGTGTCCTTCCTCACTGTAGGAGCGAGGAACTCAAGTCTGGTGGATGGATTGTGGCCATATGATCAGATCGTGGTCAACAGCTAATGGAATGGGCCTTAAGGTTTTTCATTAAGGCTGTGGAGGATCGTACCTAGCCAGCGTGCCCTGGTTATGGTGGTGATATGGTCGTCTGACAGACTCCCATTTATTTTTGCTTCTCCATTTACGATAATCTCTATGATTATATCTTCATGAATAATTAAAAAAAAAAAATTTCTTGATGCAGAATAGATCCTTTATTAATTTAATTTACTAATAATCTAAAAATTAATTTGATTTCTAGATCTAGAATGGATCCTTTACTCTAAAACATGCGATTTTTTTATTTTCTAATCCATAAATTTGTTTACATTTTTAGTTTTAGAATTAACTTTAGAACTTTCTATCTTAATAACTAAATGTATATTCATAATTCATTGCAATTTAGTTATAATTTTTTTTCTGTAACTTTCAGTGACAGTTTAATCAAAAACTTATTCTTTGTGCTTGTCCTTCATATATTTTCAATGGGTTATTTTTAAAAAATAATATATATAATGGTTAAAAATATTTTTAAAAATTATAAAAAATTGTATAATTTCCATAATATAATGGAGGCATATTTTCAACATTTAAAATTTGAGATAAGTAGTGTAATTTTTAAAATTTTTATAAAAAAATGTAATTTGATTTGATATGATTTTCTATTTTGACATTTTCTTTTTTGTTTTGAACAGTATTTAGTGGACCCGTTTTGACTTATAGGGAAACCAAACTCATAATCAATTCTAATTTTATCGATGCAGTAACTTTTGTCGTGACAACAAAACCTTTACCCTTTGCTTGGAAAAATTATATAGGGAGGAAAAAAATAAAAAGAAAATAAATTTTTTTTCTTGTATTTGGATAAAAAGTTGAGTAAAAAAATAAAATTTATTTCCCCTCCTCATGTCTAAATAAAACTAGAGGAAAAAAATTATTATCTTATGTATTTTTTATTTTACTCTTTATTTAAGAAACATAATCTATAGTATTATTATCAATTGGAATTGAACGGATATACATTAGTATATATTGATATATATCAGTAATATATATCGATGTATATATCAGTATATATATTGATATAAACATCAATATTTATACTGATATATATCAGTATAAACTGATATATTAGTTTTTTTTAGATTGATATATCAGTATATCAATGTAATACTGATATACATCAGTATACTGAGATATATATATATATATATATATAGGGAAAACAAATTCTTTCTTGGCTAGCACATTTATTGTTTTCGTTTTTATGGCTTTGAAATTCTTGTTTGGCTAACATGTTCATACAACACATTTCTTGTTTTACTTTTTGTTCATATGAACTTGGTTGTTGTTTCTTATTTTTCATTTTTGCAGAGAAAAATAGGGATAAATGTGTAAATTTACAAAAAATCTTTTCGCTCTTTTATATTTTATCTCCGCTTTGGAGGGAAAATAAAATATATAATATTTTTCTTCCTTTTGAATTTTCCTTCATTTTCCAAACAGACAAAAATTCTTTTACCCTCTTATTTTCTCTCCTCCCAAACACAAGGCTAAGACAACAAATCCTTCAAGTCTAATAAACAAGTTTAATTAATGAATTTGGACTCATAACTATGTATGAGAGCTTTTATTAGGAATTGTGTTCAAGATTTTCTATTATGTGTTTTGTTCAAAAAATGAGAAAAAGAAGACCTTCAAACTTGCTTGTTTTCCATAAATTTCTGGTAGATTTTTTATCCAACTTTGCTTACTCTTTAATGTTTTTCCCCATATGAATGTCAACTGCCTCCATGGCTTTCAACCGCTAGTTACAAATTTTTTTGCCCAGCACCAAGCGCATTTACAGCCAAGAGCAAACCCGGGGACAAGCAGGGGTTACTCCCTCCCATAACTTTGCAAAAAATCTTTTGTCCTTTATTTGTTTAATTTTTTCTTCGACAGAAATATTTTTTTATCCTAATTAGAAATATTTTATAACTTAGGTCTCTCAAAATTTTTAAAACTCTTTAATTTTATATATTTTATCAATAAAATTTTTCTACATTATGCTCCAAAATTTTCAATTTCTTAATTAAATTTATTTACATATCTAAAAAATACAAAATAAATATTGTCAAATTATAAAATATAAAAAATAAACATTTTATTTTTTTTTAAATATATGTATCCAATCTCATAAATTTAACTCACGGGTTCGCCACAATTAACAGCATTACTCGCAATAATGAGTTTTACCATGTTAGCGAAAGCCTACTCATCATGCTTTTGAGTGGTTGTGTGCATAAAATTTCTGAGGCATTTTTTCTTTTCCCTAATACCATGCTTAATAGGCCTTGTGCAAATTGTTATATGCATAATCGTGAATGCATCACGTCTTCATACTTCTTTAATGTGTTTAATCATTATGCAATCATCACT
>CATIWR010381188.1:0-23077 GCA_949677035.1 Omphalea diandra
TCTATTCAACTCCTAATGAGATTCTATCTTAATAACTGCAAAAACAACACTTAAAATTGATATTAAAACCTTTCAATCTATATTGTCAAGATCAAAAGAGAGTCTTGACTTAGGTTTGAATAACCTAGTCCAACAATTATAAAACTCATAATTATTTAAAATTAAAAAATAAGATTAATATTTTAATTATCAATAAAATTTCAAAAATATTTTTAAAATATTTTTATTTTTATTTTAGAAAATAATTAATTTTAAATTTCATATGTACTTTTACAGCATTTATGACAATTATATAATAATAATTTTAATAAATGATATAATCTCTCAATTTGATTTTAATTACAAATACAATCGACACTAATTTTATATATAATTAACTATTTTGATAAACATTGAAAAATTAAGAAAATTTGGATTTTGTTGTTAATAAAGCTTTTTTTAAAAAAATAATATTTTCTTGATCAAACTTTAATTGAAGAGTCCAATTTCACTATGCTACAATTAACTCACAATATATTATTTTGTTTTATTGATATTTTAATTTGATATAAAAGTTATATTGATGAAAATTTTAACTATATATTAGTAAGACGCTTAGTTTGGTTTATCTACTGTAATATTGGACAGTCATCCTTGAAGTAATTTCGAAAGATTATATAGTGAAATGATTTTTATCAGTTCAATCATTTCATTTAAAAAGTTAATTATATTAAAATATTATGCATGATCTCTATATAAAAATATATCAAGAAAAATTAAATAATGAATTTGTAAAATTAAGTCTCATTATTGTTTTTCAAAAATTTTAAATTTTAAATTAAGGATTGAATGGTCTGACGATAATTTCTCACATTTGATTATTACTTGTCTGATTCTCTATCTATATATGCATCAGAATTTCTCTGGCTATGGCTTTATGCTGGATTACTAAAACTCCACTCCTATAATTTCTTTAATGAAGTTTATCTTCTGTTTAAAATAGAAAAGTCTCAAATCCAAGGTATTTATATGAGAATTTTGAATGATCCGCCACATGGTGAGACATACTCTCTTGTGTGTAAGCAAGAAATTTTCTTTTCTAGAAGAGAAAAAAAGCAATAGCTTATTGGGATACCAAAGAATATGCATAACTTGCAAGCAATAACTATTAGTCATTGAAACATTGCGTATGATAGAGAGCAAAACAATTTAGAACATCAACATTAATTGAATATGAACAAATACGGTTCAGACAGACATAAGAAAGTTATGCAATTGAAAGAAAATTTAATTGAAAACCATTTATGCATGAACAAACACAAAAAGTTCTTATCTCCTACTCATTGAAAAGTGTGCATGGTAAGCTAATAAGTCATATTTGCAACTTCCTACTAAAAATGAAAACTCACCACCACAACAATATCAACACCTTGCTTTCCCTGCTTAAGAGCTAACACACTACAAAGAGTACAGAAATATATGTCGATGTCAAAGCTTCACCTTATTCCGTTTTTTTTTTTTCCCCCTTACCAAACTAAATAACTATTTATGAATAATAAATAAATAATATTTATAGAGATGAATGCTACACCAAAACCGTAACAACAACCAAAACAGTCCTTGTCACTGCTCCTGCTCTACCAGAAGTAATATCCCTATCTTCTTTGAAGCTTAGCTTTGCTTGTCTCTGCAGCTATTCGAATGAACGAAGACCCATCACCTTGAACAACCAAATTTGGGATTAAATGAGGTGGGCTATCTCTATTATGGCTTGCATGATGATCATAAGAGATGAAACCTGGATTATAGTAATCAACAAGATGATGAGTTGGGTTCTTATTGGCTATAGGGTTATTCATATGATCATGATCAATGGTAGTTTTCAATTTTTGTTCATTGATGCTGGGATTGGAACCACATTGTCTAGGCTGCGTTTGGTAGAAAACCTTTGAAACTACCAACTCTCCATCTTTCTCTTCTTCATCGTTGCCAATATGGTATTGGTGCATAACCCAATTTGTCTTTTCAGGTTTTCTTTGCCTCCCATAGTTGGTGTAAAGCACCAAGATCTTCTTGAAACCCTTCGCTGTTCCTCCACACAAAACTGGCCTTGTCTTTCCTGTTTTATGCCATCTGGTCTCGCTCCCATCTTCATCTGTGTGCACTTTTCTGCGTTTTCTAGTTCCAGTCGTGTATGCCTTTGAAGGTCTATGAAAGAAGTGCCGGATTTGACCATCGTTACTTACTCCTGCATCCATCATAAAAAGCTTAATATTTTAAAATTCCTCAAACATATATATTGTTGGGCATGCAAAAGCGTTATAAATTAATATGGAGAAACTATCAAGCAAATTATGTGATTGATTTTTTTAATGCATTATCTCGACCAGTCAAACTCAATAAAATCAATTTATTATAAAATAAAGATTATTATTATGTAATTTTTTTTTTAATATTATGAGTTGTATGTAATATTTTAATCACAAAATATCATCACAAATTTGTTTTCTGAAACTTCACTTTCTGCCCTATCTTGTCAATAAGCCTCTACTTTTTTTCACTCCATACTTTTCACTTACACTTTTTCTATTTGGGATCCTCTTAGGCCGAAGACAATTAATTCTTTAGTCTAATTAGGAATTCCGACAAACTCCATTTTAGCTCAAATTCTATTAATTTGGTCTTTTCTAATTTCTTGAATTTTCATCAATTCAGTCTTCCATTTATATCCTCAATTTCCATCAATCCAATTTTTCACTTATTTTCTTCATTTTTATTAACTCGGTTTTTCATTTTTTTTTTTATGAATTTCTTTACCTGAAAAACAAAAATAATTATCATGTCACAAACTACCACTTGTTAATCATGCAAAAGCCTGACAGATTAACATAGTGAAATTATCAATGACAACCACATAAAAATTACATTATATGCCATTATTCATGTATTACATCCGTGAGTGAAATTTCGATCAAATCAATTCATTGCTATAACTATCATATAATTTTCTAATATTATGAGTTATACCTCCTACTTTGACTATAAGACATTATATCACAAAGAGCAGTTTATCCTCTAATTTTTCTTGATTGTGTTATCTTGTTAATACATTTCTATCACTTTTCATATTTTCTATCAGTTTTCTTTTTGGGAGACTCTTGAGCCAAAACCAATCAATTCTTATCAATTTCTATTTATATAGAACTAAATTTGTTCACTAAATAAAACAAAAATTAAAAAGAAATCTTTACTAAAAAAATCTTAATCCTAACTAAATAAAAATTTTAGTCAAATTAGAAATTTGAGACAATCCCAACATATATATCTTGCACAATGAGGGTAATATATAAACTAATCGAGTTTTCCAATGTGTAGCTTAGATTAAAAAATGTACTAAAGAGAAAAACAAAAAGTAATTGACTTAACCATGGCCTCTCAATCTATCTAAAACACAATAGACAAGCAGGCATTGTCCATTGAATTTTTTTTTTTTTTTCTAGCGTTGAGCCTTCCATTCCAAGCTTTACTCTTACCTTGCACTTCACTTTCTAATGGATTTGTTAGTTGGCATTTTAACAATCTTATCCTTCAAATTGTTTATTCAATAGGCTTTACTAAATCATATATATATATATATATATATATATATATATATATATATATATATATATATATATATATATATAACAGTAATAAACTAACTTACTATAGACAGGAATTCAACAAATGCGTAAAAAATTTAATGCTAGCCCCGCATTGTGCTTGATTTGTGAGACTCAAAAACTTTCCAACTTAAAGTTCAGCCAATGGATTCTATAAGTTGAGTGACTTCATTTTTCCACCGTGACAATAAGTTTCTAGGTATCAAACTGTAGAGGGAAGCATATGTGGCCCTCAGACCATAGTAAATCCTCAATCTAATTGGCAAGTATATTTGGTCCGCATTTTATTGACCAAGCTTTTAAATAAAGCTTAAGATTATAGGAAAATTATTCCTTTTCTACTGAATTTTATGATTTTCAGTGTGCTCTACCTTCGAGTGAATTAGGTAGATAAACTTACACTCAAGAATAGACGAAAACTAAATTTAAATAATATGATATATTAAAACTAACATAGAAAATGATATTATATATATTTCCCAGTTAATGAATGCAATGTGAAAACAAATTAAGGGTACAAACTGATATTATCTGATGATTATTTTTAAATCTAAATTACAATTAACGTGTTAAAAAAAATACAAATGCAAAATCATTAATTATTTCTAAGACTATATGTTGGTCTTAAGGGGGAGCTCGATTAAGACTAAAGAAATAACACGTGGTGTCTCTCTTATTATTAGGCTAACTAAAATTCAGATCCTTCAACTGTAAGAGAGGCGATTAGCATTAGCAAATATACTGCCTACTTAATAAGTTATAGATATACTCCTTAATTGAGAGAAGAAAACCCATATTTGGCTTTTATGTTCCTTTAGTTCTCCAATAAGAAATGAAATGGACCGTCCAATGAAGAGAACATGCACAATATAACAACAACCATTCAAATTCTTGAAACCTTCTGTCTTACCTAATTTTTTAATTGCAGTAGTGTATTCACACGGGACTTTAATTAACTGTAAAAGTATCTCTAAAATTATGAGATTTCAAATTCGTGTTTCAAGTTAATATATATAAATATATACTTAATTGCTGATAATCACAATGGTATGGATCTAATTGTTTAATTAATTAGTTACCTTATGGCTGCTGAAACCTAGTTTTATGCTAACAAGCATCCAGTATTGAACTAATCAAAGATATCAGAATTTTTTTTGAAAAAAATACGAATAAAGTATTATTACCTGGTAGCTTCTCCGGATGAGTATAGCAAATTCCATTCTCTCCTTCTAATGTTGGAATAAATTCATCAATTAGAGGGTGAAGCTTACGCATATCAGAAGATACCTTTGCCTCCAAATGCTCAAGAATTTCTTGGTCGGTCGGATCAAACTTCACTCCTGCTGGTAGTCCTGGTAAATCATGAATCACACCACCACCCTATATATAATTTCCACATCCAGTCCCCCCCAAAAAAAATTATAATAATAATAAGAAACAAGTAGAGGACAATAATAATGGGTTCCAATTAAAAACATATATTAAGAACCATTTCAAGTAAATATACCTGATCTTGTATTTCAAGATTATGGCCACAAGAAGGGCAAGTTAAGCTTCGAATTTCATCGGTCCTCTTGTCAATAACAGTAGTAGTAGTAATCTCTTTGGAACTTGGTATTGTGAATAATCGAATAGATCTTTCATCAACAACTGATGATGAGTTATTATTGCACCATGACATTTCTTCCTCAGTTTTCCTCTTTAATAGCCCATCACATGGTAAATGGAAGTTCGTTTCGGCTTTCCCTCTTCGCCCCTCCTTAGTTCTCTCTATCTCCCCAGCAAAGCAAAAGAAATAAACAGTCACACAAACGAGCAAAAATCAAGAATAAGATAAAACGCGAGTAACTAAAAAAGAAAAAGCAAAACTTGTGTCTTCAAAAACACGTTTTGTGTGCTAAAAAATTAAAGCCCAAAAACCCCACCTCTGGTATATTTGATTTAGGCTTCAAAATTTAACCTTTTCTTGCTTTTCTTGGATGATTATCGGGTTAATTTCCACTCCTAGCTATAGAGCTATAGTGCAGATTCTTTGGACATAGAACAAAAGCAAGAAAGAGAAATTGATTTGATAAAGGCGTGTATATATAAATAAATAAATAAAGAATAAAAGGGCTGATACAGAATTTATATATAGATATATAAGAGGGCATATTTCTATAAACAAAATGGGTTTATTCCTTGGACGTCAAGTTGGGTTATGCTATTGTACATATGTTAGCATTTCAAAATAATGCAGTTAGATCTACTAGAGAATTCAGTATCTTATATATATATATATATATATAAAAGGAAACCTAACTAATGATTAGAATGAAAATACAGAAGCAATATTGCAACCTGATTTTGTATACTTCCCTCCTCTAGACGTCTTACCTCATTCGAAAGAGAAACTAACTACAATTTCAGCTGCAGTGTCAAATTAGACTATGCTTGAAGATATATATATATATATAGTTGTGAGTATATATTTGAGAACAAAAATGAAAATAACAAATACTTTTGTATATGTTAATGTTACTCCAACTTAATTGTTAATTAACCCTTTTCTTCACGTAGACTTCTTATATGAAGCAAGGTATATAGTCATATTCTGCAGACTTTGTCAAATGGATTTTTCTTTTTCTTTTTCTTTTTTTTTTTTCATTTTAATTAATTAATAAACTTTTCTTAATCCTAAATTAAATATTGTTTAATTCATTCAATTCAATAACATGAAATTAAATTAATAAAGCACCCACATATATATTTATTTATTTTGTTTTAATTTGTTTTCCCTCGCTTTCGGTACAAGCTTTTTATTATTGTTTTCTTTGGTCACAAGTTTCTTAATGGTCAGCAGTCAACATTTTGCAGACTGGTACAAACAATTCCCTGGGAAGGCCACCGAGTAGGCGATTGGTCCCATGCTGACAGCCGCAACAAAGCGAATTGTGAATAGGATTGTAGACAATAATATTACCACACCTAATTGTCTTTATATTATTAGACCACATATATACGCATTTGGCAACTTTGTGATATGTCTACAGCTTGCGAAGGAAGTTTAAGCTACGCAACAAGAGAAAAGCTTCTTTGTTAAGAATTGGGGCCTCCATTTCATATCCATCATAATTTTTATGAATTTGACTTCGATTTTCAGTGTTATCCAACTTATCCATAGTAAGTTGTCTGTAAAATTATTAGCTTATCTCTATTATTTTGGATATCTGAAGTTGAGTTCACATATGGATATGAAGTTAGAATGAACTGGCAGAAAACTATGAACAGTATAAATTTCAAAGAAGCAATACTATCAATATGTGTCATTACCATTATCAGATGAATGTGAAGGGTTCATTAATCCACTATGTGTTATATAATTTTGTAAACAATCTACAAGCAAATGGTTTAAAAAGTTTGAGCAAATTTCCAAGATATTTGGTGAAGTGGAAATCCACGGAGATATATCCCCCACTTTTTGGAAATATATAACAGAAAAATTTATGTTGCCATGAGATGTCTTTGGGGTGAAAGAGTAGATAATTATAGTATAAATGGGTTGATGAGCATCATATTTGTATTGCTTCCAATGAGTGAGACATGGCCTAAATAACTAGCAAAATATTTTGTAGGTTAAGACTCAGGACACATTTTCTTCAACTCCACGGAAATTAGAAATTTTCGTTATATGTTGGGCATTATATCCTTCGAAACACGGACTCTCTTCTTTTCAAGTCCTTAATTAACCTCTACATGAGATATTCATTATCAATATTATATTAGAGGCAAATATATTTGCATTTCATTATCAAAACAAATATTATTAATATCCTAATTAATACAAATACATCAACAATTACAATATTTTTTAAACAAAAATCAAACTGGAAACCTTTTAATTTGAGACCCTCACTCGGTTCTGACCACTAGTCTAAAACCTCATTCGTATACTTGGCCTTCCTTCACAATCCATAAAATTAAAAGCTAATACTACGAGGGAAAGGCATTTTTCTATTTGTTCTGTCTTCTAATTCTATATGATCTGCTCTTTCTTCACTTTTATCTTTTGAGTTGGGTTCTTTTTTTTTTTTTTTTTAATCTTACTTACAAAAGAAGAGTTCTACAAAGCCATGGAAAAGTGTTCCTTCAAAGAAAAATAAAAGTCGTGGATCTGCGTTGGGCAGGTATGACGAAGGATAGTGCTTCTTTTATACGTTTACCTGAATCACGAGGCCCAGTAGGCAATGGGCAGATTCATGTTGTTCAGATTACTATTGTGCTGAGGCTTCGATTGGGCCATACAACTTTCAGCCCATCTATATAGATGTGATACTTCAAACTTGTTGAGAGTTCATAATTGATGAATATTCTAAAATTTTAATTTTTTAGAATTTTAAAATTTAAAATAACAAACTTTAATTTTAATAATTTTTTATTTTATTTTAGAATTTATCATCATAATAAAACACTATTATTAAGACTAGATTAGATGATATATTATGAAGAAAAAATTAAGAGAAATAAAAAGATAAACAAAAAGTGAAACTATAAATTGTCTTATTTTTTATTAAAAAATTATATTATTAAAATTATATTATATTAATTTAATTATATTTTTATTTTTATTATTTTATTCATTTGAAAATTTTTAATCAGATAATAATTTTTATAAAATAATAATAATAATTTATTATTTATTTCTAAATTCTTAACTAAACTAATTATTTGATATTAAAGTTATTTAATATTTGTTGGCAGATTCGCTACTAGTATTTGGTTTATTGTTTGCCCAATAAAATCTAAATCGTCATTCATCAATAAAGTAAATTTCTATGTCAATTAAATTAAACTTTAGAGTTCTCTTTTCATCTTTTAACTCTTATTAGTGAATTGTTTAAATAGATTACTTTTTTTTATAGTCCCATTCTAAACAAAATAGTAAAAATAAAAAAAATAACATTAAAGTAAATTATAAAATTTTGACTGTAAATTAATTGATTCATAAAATCATAATCCAGTGTCCTAGTTTTATAGTAAAAATAAAATTATTTAAGAGTATGTGCTATCTCATAAATATAAAATCTCTTTCTACTATATCAAAAAAATCATAGAATCATACTTAATTATATTTATAATTGGAGTGATAGTCCCACAAAATAAATATTATTTGTGTATTAATCTAGCGAAATTAGAAGTGTTTTATTTTGAGATGATATTCAACTATTTTATTATTTTTTTAGTATTTTATCTATTTTTATCTTAATAATATAATTTTGTATTTATTTTTATATATATTTGTATTTATTTTTTAATTCTGAAGAAAGGTTTTTATTCTTCTTTAATAAAAATGTGACCCTTATATGAAGGATATTATCATCCACTAATGAATTGATTTATGAAAACATTAAATAGGTTGATTCGAGTTTTAGAACTTTGATTAAATTCATTTAAAAATATATGTCAAACTGTAATTTAATATAATCACATAATAAACCATATTTACTGCTATTATGTCATGTATAATATTTTGTTAATATAATTGTATTTCTACATATAAAAATCATTGCCTTCTAAATGAAATCCAACATAATTGATATCAAACTGATAATATAATTTAATAAAACTTGTAAGATTTGGGTTTTTTTTATATTTTATTGATAATCTATTAATTAATACGTGACTGAGAGATATTCTCTTCCATATTAAAAAAAAAAAAAAAAAATCAACCACAAAGTAAGAATTAGCCAATCCATTGAGAAAGACGTTTTACAGGCAATCACCTTATATAAATTTATCGCATCGGTTTCGACATGCAAAAAGAAAATTTTAATTTTAGAAACTATTTATGAAAGAGATTTATTTCATTGGAAATTTCCTTTACTGGAAAAAATTATTAATATCCACGTACAATATATGCTGTAATAGTCGTCATATCCGCTTAAGAGTCCAAGGATTCAGAATTGAAATTTCAATGTGTCTAAGAGGGATGTTTGCTTTTGTTATATATATATTATTATTACAAATTCATTTGATTTTTTGGATTATTGACTAATAAATTGATTATAGTGATCATGGAATATAAAAGCGCTTCATAGAGTAGACAACTTTCTTTTTTTTTTTTTTTTTGCTTTGTATCATCGTATATACTTGCTTCAATCTTTCAGTAGATTAAAGGGATCATTTGCAGAGTAAACAAGCCAAGTCCATTTCAAATAGAAATTGGTGAATCAAAATTATGGTGAAAAACAAGGATTAACATTTTTATTTTATTCTTTCTCAAAAAGAAACATTTTTATTTTAGAATGAATGTGTAAATAGATTTTCCCGATAGAAAAATTCAATTGAAGATTGTGAAATGAGGGTCCATTCAAAAAAGAGGCAATGATGATAAAATAGTTCTTTCTAATCACAATTATAAACGAATAATTTACAGAACCCAATTATTAGTCCAACAATGAACTAATACATAGTAGGCCTAAACGAATAATACATAATAATTTACATAATGAACTAATTCTTTACACACAGAATTTTCAATTTTTAAATGAAAATGGGGTCCCTTTCACTTCCAAAAAATATGCCAATTTCATTTCTACACGAAAACAAAGTTTTAAGTATTAATTCACCGTCAAAAAATGATAAGTCTCACCGGCCCCTCCTGTCCCACTTGATAACACATCCCCCAAATCTCTCCTTTCCTACTTTGGCACCTATAGTCAAAATTATAGATTCATTTCTCCATCAAAATTAAATAATTTGATTGCTTTTTCTTTTCCTTTTTAACACTGAATTTGGGCCGTATATAAATTCTACAAATTAGATATATATCATGTACATACCTCAACTTCCAAAGTGTTCAAAATTGCTGCTACTTGAACAATTGTAGGCCTACTCTTCCTTGAATTGCTAACACAAGCTGACGCTACCTTAGCCAATCTAATAATTGGCTTCATATCAGAAGGTATTGCAAGTCTAGGGTCCAAAAGTTCACTAAACCTAATTTCTTTAATCAAACGTATTGCCCACTTCGCAAGTAACCCTTCCTCATTTTTCCTTCCTGTCAAAAGCTCTAACAGAACCACACCAAACCCATAAACATCACTTGCTTTGCAAGGTCCACCACCGGTCCAATATTCATCATCCACATACCCTGCAAGCCCTCTCTTATCATTAGGTGCTAAAAATGATAACCCATAATCACAAACCCTAGCACAAAATTTCACATCTAATAAAACATTAGATGCCTTAAAACATCCATGCACAACATTTGGTGCGATCTTCTCATGTAAGTACTCAAGCCCTCTAGCCGCCCCGGCAGCGATCCTCAACCGCCGGGTCCAATCCAATAATGCACCCCCATCACTATTCCCATGCAAATAAAAATCCAAACTTGCCATACAAACAAATTCCATAACAATAATTCTCTCACCTGGGCCTTGAGAAATGCCTAATATGGGGACAATATTAGGGTGTTGTGCTAAAGAAAGTGTTTTCAATATTGAAGAGAACCCAAAACCAGCATTGGTTAAAACAAGAGATGGGTGTATTCTTTTTACAGCAACTAGCTCTCCTCTTGCTAATACTGCTGCATATACCGTACCTAAACGGCCTTTACCTATAACTCTGTGATGGTTAAACCCATCTGTAGAAGCATCTATATCTGTTAATGGATAAATTGGAGCAGAAACCTTGACCGAAAGAGTTTCTTCTGACTCAACAGGTTTTTTTCTGCAAAAGAAAAGGAGGACAACACCAAGAATGATGATACATAATGAAAGAAGAGAAAGGATAAAATCATAAGCAATTTGCCCGCCTGAATCCATATTTGTGATCTTGATTTTGCAGTGGTTTACATATGTATGTGGGGTTGGATTGGATATATTGAAGGAAAAGGCAGGTGGAAACAAAGGATATCTAATGTGGATTCTTTGAAAATGGGGTCTTGGTTTTTTAGGTAAGAAAGTCGGAATTCTGTAGCTTTGATTTTTGGTTATGTTGGTTCGTGGTAGGCCGCCCTCTTATGTACTTTTCGTGAAGGAAAGTGGAGATATGACTAACTGGTGAAGGAAAGTCATAGAGACTCAAAATTTTATTTAGATTGAGTAATTAATGATTTTATATTTGTATGTAGATTATTTGGTATGCTTTTTTTTCCTTTATCATGCTTAGGTAGTTCTTTGTTCATTTGCGTGTCAGTGAATATCTGCAAAATAAGAATCTTAAGTTGTCAAGATTTAGGGGAGATTAACAAATGAAATATCCCAACTTAATAATATATTGCTGATATCGTAATATCCACTTTGCCTTTTACGGATGAAGTGAGAGATGCTATTATGCTTTAATTAATTTGATTACTATAATATTTGTGATCGTGCTTTGGTTCAATTAATTTGATTATTATAATATTTGCATTAGCAATTTGGTTTATTGCAACCAAGATAGAGTTTTATCAATCTCATTGATCTAGCTATAAAGAGTTGTATTATTATTATTATTATTATTATTATTATACTTTGTAGTCTTTAAGAAGATTAAAATTAAAGTTTTAAAAAAAAGTGTGTTAAATTTGTTATAGTATTATGTTTAATATGCTAAAAGACTCTGAAAAATATAATTTTTTTATAGTCCATAAAGGAAGATAAAATCTAAAAAGCTTTTTACTATATAAACCAAAAAATATATACATTAGAGAATTAAGTTTTTATCTTCATCGATTTTCTCAAAACTTTTAGTGTATCAAAAAATCGATATTAAATCTCTATTCCTTTTTTTTCAAAGTTCTTTTATGAATGGAGAAATTTTACTTTATTTAATAAAAGTAAGCAGAATTTTGATCTATAAAATTGACACTTTGAGAATCAATATATCGCAATTTCTCATTAGGATTGAAGTTTTAAGTATTTCTACGCTCATTAGCCATTCAAGAGTTGATCTTTCCATGATTGTATAGCTAATGGTACCAGACGAACACATTGTTGCAAGATGGAACTCTAATCCCCTGTTTGCCATATAAGCCAAAGCAAATCCTTACTGTCGATACAAAGAAGGAAAACCTCATACACCAAATCGGTGGAATAAGGATGAGTTTTGTGGAAAACTTTCCCATCCAATTGACATTGCCAAACACTACGTATGATATGCTGACATATTGAAAAAAAATTCATTTCCTTTTTCCAACAAAAACTCTGGCAGATGCCCAATTTCAGTGATGGAATGCTTCTCTGGGCTAGGCTACTGAAAATAAGCGTTTTGAACAGAAATATACATAAGCGTAGTCACAATAAACCCATTTTGCAGTTTGGACCGCATAGACAGAGAATGGAGCTGCAACGAACCAACTTTTGATTGTTTGCTGTGGGTCCAAAGTTTTCTGATGGAGTCGGCCATTAATTTATGTGCTCGAATGAGAGTTTGATTATTTGAAAGTACCAAAACCACACTAATTACTCTTGCAACAGTTACCACTTGGGCCTCATTGACACGTGCACTTCCATTCCTGCCCAACATAAAACCAAGGCTTCCTCAGAAACACCAGTACTGACATGACCCACATCTCATATGTCTAATAAAACTCATCTATATGAGTGTTGGTGTTAGTGCATCCAAAAATATCCGAAAATTACAACGACTAGATTGATTTATTGTGCGATGTTCTCTTAAAGAGATGAGATTTGATGAGAAATCAAATAGCTATTCACAAAAAAGATTAGATTTCATGAAAAATGTTGATATTTAGATTCAATAATCTAGTGTCGGCTAACCGTGAATAATATACTTTGGATATTTTGCATGATAAAGAATCCCATATCACTTCTAATCAACAAAGGAAATAGAAATGAATCCTTGAATGTGGCCAAGGCAACTTTACATGACCAAAATGTTATGTTCATTTCCACAAACATAAATGGCAAATGGGCTCAACTGAGCACAAAACAAAACAAGCGGCCGCAAAAGAAGCCAGCAAAGCAAGCCATTCAGTTTAACAGGGAAGGGAAGGGCCCATCTGGGGGGCCAGGCATAACTAGCTGTTCAAGAACCTAATTTATGGCCGTCCCCTTCGCCAAGGGCATGTCGTACTGTACCCAAAATAATCCTAACATTTAACGTAGGAGCGGGAGGAGTACCATGGCGCATGTAGTACACACAATTTTGCAAAAATTCCTGCTTCTTTAGGATTTGTACATATTAGAGCTTGTTAATAAAGGCCCAGAATTACCCCCAAAAAGGAAACAGAATTTACTAGAAATAAATCAAGCAGAAGCTAAGAGAATCACCAGCACTCAGCGGTGTAAAATATATCGCTCTCATGACCTTAATGTAGGGGAGCACCCCATTTAAAGGAAAATTTTTAAGTAATAATTACTTTACAGTGTACACAGCAACACCATCTCATCACAAATTTCATGGTTTTTTCTACCCTTTTCCTGCCTTTCAGTAGCCTAACCTATCATGTGGAAGCAAACACTTCAACTTTGCTTGATTTTGGTAAAGCAAACACCAAATTGGATTCCAAACTGGGAAGTTTATCCAAGAACAAGAAGTCGGAGCTTGTCGTGGGCTCCTTCTTTAAGGTCCGAGTTCTCAACAAAACTTCGATGGAATTCTCAAGCTACAATTCCATGCTCTGAGGCATCCTCATAGTAATACGGCGTCAATTTCCCATCTTTCTTGGCACTTCTGTTTAAGTTCTCTGGACCGACTTCTTGTAGCATCTTTACCACCCTTCTCATTGAGGGACGGTTGATGGGAAGGGGACTGGTACATAGAATACCAATGTTGAGGACCCTGCATATCTCTTCCTTGAAACAAGAATCCAATTTGGGATCAACAACATGATCCACTCCTTTCTGATCTAGAGTGGTGCATACCCATTTAACCAAGTCCTTTTCACCGAATTCTGGGTCAACAGGAATTCTCCTTGTGACTAACTCAAGAATAACCACCCCAAAGCTGTAGATATCACTCTTTTCATTCACTCTGAGTGTGTAAGCATACTCTGCAATAAGTGAACACAAAAAGGCAATCGCTTAAAAATTCAATTGAATTTGACATTATTAGGAGTGGAAAAGAAACCATAATGTCATGTGCCTTTTTTTAAAAAAAAAAAAAGCATATAAAGAATCCATGTCAGAACGCCAATTTGCTAGTCCAACTTTTCAACTAAAGCAATAAGAGAGCTTATGATGAATTGCGAGTATTTATGAACTGGCAATTAAATAACTAAAGAAATATCTCTGAAATGATTTCAGTAGACAAACGCGGAGTCACTAGTGCCTATTAAACAAGCGTAACTCAACTCGTTCACTGTGTAGCTCCAAGAGAACTTTTGGACCAGATGCTAACACATAATCAGGGATTAGTCATTTAATTAGACGCATGTATGTGAGATTGAAATAAAAAAAAATGTCATCAATAAAATTCAAAACTAGAGCAAAGCAAGGATATGGTTGCTAACCTGGAGCTATGTAACCACAAGACCCTGCAATGACAGACATGGATTTAGGTTTTCCAGTTAAATCAACCACCTTGGCTACACCAAAATCAGCCATTCGTGCTCCAAAATCTCCATCCAACAAGATATTGTTGGACTTAACATCTCTATGAACTATTGGGGGAACACAATCGTGATGCAAATAGGAAAGACCCTCAGCTGCATCTAAAAGGATGTTATACCTTGTAGGCCAATCTAACAATCCTCCCTTGCTGCTATGCAACAAATCACCCAAGCTACCATTACACATGTATTCATACACCAAAAGTTTGCAGTCCCTTGTGGTGCAGCAACACCATAGCTTAACAATGTTCTTGTGCCTAATCTTACCCAAAGTTTCAACCTCCGCGTCAAATCCATGGTCTTCAACCTGACCTTTCACAACATCACCTTCCTCACTCTCTTTTTTGGCTCCACCCCACAGCTTCTTCACCGCAACTGCCTCACCATTGCTAAGCACAACTTTGTACACTTTCCCGGACGATCCACTCCCAATGACATTATCCTCATCAAGAGAAGCCAAGATCTCATATTCACTAAAACCCAACTTGTGAAACGACATCAAAGTCCATTTCGACTTATCAATAGCTCTTGCCTTCTTGAAATTCCTGTACTTGAAATAGAACCAAACGACACCAATAACAAGCACTAAAGCAGCAAGTAAGAAAATAGACCTCATCAACCAGTCATAACCTTTGCCTTTACCTCCACCGCTCCCATCACACAAACCCTCAATATCCCCACACAAACCAGGATTCCCAAGAAAGCTACTTTTGTAAATTTCCTTAGCAAACAAAGGAGGAATCTCCCCAGATAGCCTATTATTCGACAAATTGAGCTGATTCAACTTCAAATTCTGCAATCCAAGCGGGATTTTCCCCGAGAACCGATTACTAGACAAATCGAGATAATTAAGCACAGGCAATCTTCCAATTTCCTCAGGAATCTTCCCCGAAAATTCGTTATTAGCCAAATCAAGCTCGTTCATTCTCTTCCAAGAATCAATCCCACTTGGCAGCTCACCAGATAGCATATTACTATGAAGATCCAAACTCCCTAACCGCTTCAAATTCACTATGCTACTAGGCAAAGATCCACTAAACTCATTCCCCCTTCCAGAAAAAGATCCAAGGTTTTCTAACCACCCAATCTCCTCCGGTATGCTTCCATTAAACCGGTTATTATCTAATATCAAAACCGATAAATTTGCTGCACTAGCAATGGACTTACCAATCTGACCCGACAATGAATTATTAACCAGCTCAACAAGGTACACATGAGGTAGGCCCCAGAATCCAGATGGGACTTCGCCTGACAACTTGTTATACCCCAATCTGACCCGGCTCAGGCTCCGGCATTCGCTTAAAGAATCCGGTATTTGACCCGAGAACGAGTTGTATATCATTAGCAGCTCCTCTAACTTCCCTTTCGCACACAAAGTGGGCGGTATTTGGCCCGTGAATTCGTTGTTCGACACGTCGAGCCATCTCAACGGCGAGTTTTTGCCGAGATTTTGCGGCAACGCACCGGTGAGTCGGTTACCGAAGAGTCTGAGTTCGTATAACCGACTTGAGCTCGCAATGCTTGCTGGTAGCCTCCCTTCGAACTGGTTATCGTAAAGATTGAGACTTTCTAACTGTAACCTGCACAACCCATCCGGAATCAGTCCGGTTAAGTTGTTCATCGATGCGTCGAAAAGTCTTAATGATGTTAAATTTCCCAGACCCCGAGGCAACTCGCCGGTGAGTGAGTTGTTGTAGAGCTCGATTTGAAACACACTAGTCAACTCAGTGAGTGAACTCGGGATGAGACCCACTAAATTGTTGAGAGCGAGGTCCAAATCTTTGAGGTTGCTGAGTCGACCCAGAGAGTCAGGAATTTCGCCTACAAGATTACACTCGGTGAGCCACAAAATTTCTAAGTTAGTTAAGTTCCCAAGCTCCGGGGGAATCCGACCCGGAGAAAACGGATTATAAGACAAGTTAAGCATCTTTAGCGTACTGATGTTGCCAAGAAAAGGTGGAATAACGCCGTCAAAGAGGTTATAAACGAGAGAAATGACCTCGAGTTTTTGGAACCGACCGAAAGAATCGGGAATATCTCCCGAGAAATTGTTACCGGTAAGGTCGAGGTAAGTGAGGTTAGGGAGGTCGGATAAGGTGTGTGGGAGAGTACCGGTGAGGTAGTTTTGAGCGAGATCAAGGTGCTGGAGATTGCGACACGTAGAGACGTCGAGAGAGAGAGTGCCATTGATGGAATTGTTGTTGAAGGAAATGAAAGTGAGGTTTTGGAGGCGGCAGAGGAGGGGGGAAGGGAATGGGCCGCCGAGGTTGGCGTTGGAGAGGTCTATGGAGGTGACTGAGTGGATGGTGGGATTGCATGTGATGCCGTACCAGGAGCATGGAGTGGAGTCAAGGTCGGACCAGGAGGAGAGAGTGGAGCCAGGGTCGGTTAGGGAGAGTTTGAGTTGATAGAGAATGAGGCCTTCTTCGTTGAGAGCGACGGAGGAAGGGAAGTGGGAGAGGAGGGAAAGGAAAAAGAGGAGGAAGAGGAACATAGCTTTCGTGTTTGTTGGGTTAGTTGCGGTTGGATAGGTGAAGGAGAAGTTGGAATTTTGAGGAAATGGGGTGGGTCTTATAAGAGAATTGGAATTGAAAAGAAAATAATAGACCGTTTTAGAGTACAAGAGTCGAGAGTGTTTGCTATGAGTGAGGAGTGCGTGCTCACGCTGTAGTTTTATCCTTCCCACGTTGCATGAATATGAATCATTCTTCCTTGGCTAAAATACTTAATTTTATTGTAATACAATAATCAATCTTTTATTTAATACAAATACACTTTTATATCTTTTATTTTGTTATTGCTAATCAATATTTTCAAAATTAAATCAAGATTGAATTGATCAGTTAACTAATTAGATTGAGATTAAATTAATCGATTGATTAATTTTGATTTGATTGATTTACTCAACTTGATCGATTCAATCTAATAAGTTAATTTTAAAATTTTTTTAATATGTATATTATACTTAAAATATTTAAAATTTAAAAATAATATAATAAAAAATTAAAAATATATTTTTAATTTTTAATAATATAATATTAAATAATTTTAAATGTTTGCTCAAAATAATACAATTTTAATTTGAATCAATGTGATTCAATTTTTTATTTTTATTGATTTGTTTAATTTAATTGATTTTTCTAATTTGACTTTTTTTTTTGTGAATTAATTTTAATATTAAATAAAATCAATTAACTAATTTTCATTTTTATCGATCTAGTTCTATTTTAAAAACATTATTGATAACACTAGTCAATCCTTTTGTGAGTTATAAAGACTTTTATCATTGGTCAAGGATTTTTTTTTGAAAAAAATAATATATATTACAATTATTTTTTATCATGAAATTGTCTTTCAACTCAATAATATACTAAAATTATTATAATTTGGGTCAAATTTAGTTTTAGTGTGTTTGAGGATTAAAATTTGAATATTAAAGAGCGTTGCTTAAATATATACAGATTTTTTTCATTTTTAATTAATGATAAAAGCCCATGAGTTTGATGAAAAATCATTAAATATAATTGTATGAAAATATAAAACTATAAAAAAAATGTTTTTATAAAATAAAAAACTGATTAATTTATCACTACAAAATTCAAGGAGTTCTATTTAATCCTTTGTCACGCAAAGTTTATCTACATGATCTTTTATTTTCACATTTTCTAAATGACTAACTATGCTCAAACATGTCAAAGGGCTTCTTAGCATATCCATAAATTATAATTTATTTGTTAACATTGAGGTATTTAACTGCTCTAATAATCTCAGTTAGTTCTATAACCTTTATGCGCACAATCTGCTTTTGAACATTTGGCAATATATATATATATGTATATATCAACTTTAGATATGTGTCGTGTAGAGGTTTAAAGACAGTGTCGTTGCTTTTACATTTGCTGGCTCTATTTTCATGCAAAGGCTGCATCTGTCTTGTTTTCTGGTTGCTGTTTCCATAAGTATGGACTTTGTTCAGTCGGAAAATACACCAAATGCAATCACGGGTTCAATACTTTAATATATAATAATTTATTTTTATATATCATATTAAAATACTTTTTTTTTTATCAATAATTACAATAAGAGAAGGAAAATTCGATCTAAGATCTAGAGGTTTCAAGAGTAAATACACCATCATCAGATTAAGCTTGAGTATGTTTTACTCAAATACTTTAATCTTTTGATTTTGTTAAACCGAATAATTTTTATGTCAATTTTATTAATTCTATCAATCAAAGAAAAAAGGCATAAAAATTAAATTGATCCCTAAATTTTTTTTAAAAAATCTAATTAAGAACAAAATCAACTATTATATCTAATTATAATATAATTTTTATTTTAAACTTATTTAAGGCCATATCGATAAAAAAAAAAAAAAAGAATATGTAATACATAAAGCAACAAAATTTTGAATTTTTATTTGGCTTTAAACAGTTCATAAGTGTATGTTTTTACTGTGACTTTTTTAATTTTACTATTAAAATTTGATGAAAATTTGTCGTTCATGCAATTTCTGTTTTGGTTCTCATATATGTCAGGCGTAGATACAATTTCTCTGCATGCCTCTTGGGATCTGCTCTCTTCCCGCTTTATATTATTTTGCATAATAGGGTGAGATGAAAAAATAGAGCCGCACCTGCTGCAAAGTTGATCCTTCTTGGATTTTTGCTCTTTTTCAGTCTTCCCTTCTTGATCTGATCCTTCTTCTCTCTTTCATGGAAGATTTCGTGTTGGATTATATACAAAAAAACACAAGTGGGATTGAAAATAGGCTTTTTTTTTTTTTTAATATATAGGTTTTGACATTATATTCTAGATTGAAATTGGCTAGTTATGCAAGAATGCCATATGGATTTGGATTGATTTTGCAAAGAGGCGGTTTGTTAAAATTTTGACATTATATAGCTTCAAATATTATTTGCTTTGGTCGTTTGTGAAAATGTGGCACCAGCAAGAATACAACATTAGTTGTTATTAGTGTCCATTTTGATTTTTATTCCGTTTGTTGGTTTGTCCGGCACTTAGCCTGGGCTGTATATGTAACTCTAATGTTTTATTCTTTTTCTTTTATTATTTGAAGGTTAGAACCTGTTGACTACGTAGCGATTTGATATTAAATTTTATACATTATTTCAATTAATTATGTATTTAAAATTTAGATATATAATTTATTCACTTTAAATGTAAAATTTATTCTTTTTTATTTATTTTTTTATATATATTTGAATAAATTCTACTATGGTAGAAATAAAATTTATTCATATATATATATATATAGTAAAAAATGAAGAAATTTTATATTTAGAGTAAAGAAATTATGTACACATATATGTAATTAGTTGAAATAATGTACAAAATTTGATTTCAACTCATATTGATGTAACGAAATTACGAATTTGAGACCATTTTACAAACTGCATTATATCACAAGGTAGAGTTTTGTCAATAAATAAATCACAATATCATATTTGCCAAAAACAAAAATCACATAATAAAATTTTATACTTTTTTCTATATAAAAATTATATTAAAAGAAAATTTTAAAACATCAGTTTATTTTTTGTTAAAAAGACTTTGATAATAATTAAAAATTAAATATAAAATTAAGGATAAAATAAATATTTTATATTAATTTAATAGAAAATTAAATAAAATGATATTATAGTCTAACAAAACTAAATATAAAAATATTTTAGTATAATATATAAAAGTAAAAGATTAAGTAGTACAATAAGAGAGAACTTAGGATTCAAACTATTCAACCATAGTATCATATTATTTTTATTAAAATATTTAAGAAAAGTAAAATTTCATCGATTAATTTTTGCTCAATAATATCAAATTTCTAAAGGACTGTGGGATTGCAAATTTGAGGACAAATCAAAATATAAATAACAAAAAAAAAAAGTAAACTTATTATTACACAGTAGCTAACCACTATAACATGTTAGATTATTCTTTGAATTCTTAATGAGTTATGAAAAGACATTATTTCTCAAGTTGATATAGTATTATTTATTATTAGAAATCTTATCTTGAAATTATTTTGATTAAGTTTGAATTTATATTAAAGTACGATTAGATGAAAGTAATTTTATAAATAGAAGTATTGTAAGGAGCTATTGAATTTTTACGCAAAGTAATGATGTATTGTTCATCGATAAGAGACTTGAGTTCAGGAGTAATAGACCATTATTTATTGCTGTGTGCGCTTGTGGCTGAATAAAGGTTGAGAGATTTGTTTATTGGCGAGTGAGATATCTCTGCTAGATGAGGGGGAGATGATGTGTTCACGAAGAAGGGATGGAGCAAGGTGCTAAAAGAGGAATTGAAGGAGGCAAAGGGTGTGGAAGGAGCCAACAAGATGGTGGCAGACTAGAAAGGGGATGGCCAGGGACAACTTGTTAAAGTAAAGCGAGATAAGAGAGGAATTGAAGTGAGGAGAGATGTTAGAGAAGAAAACACTTCTTCATAGATACTAGGGGAATTTCTAAAAACCCAAACAGAAGATCTTTTTGTTTTCTTATCATAATTTATTTCAATAAATTCTTTTTATTTTTTTATATTTTTCCACTCATGCGTTGTGTTATTATTTGTATAATACTTGACCAAATATGTCTTTAGAATAATTTTAAATAAAAAATCAGGACTTATTTTATTAGATAATTAGTTTTATCTTTAATTAGATATTTTTTAATAATTAAGAAACTAAATTAATCTTTATTCTTATAGAGTATGAAAAGTTTAAATTTAAAGTTTTCAAGAATGGATAGAGGATTTTCACTTAGAAAATTGAGATGATAAAAACTATAATTAGATAAGATTTTTAAGTAGCAAGTGATCTTCTAGTCAGATGGTTAAAAGGTGATATCTCGAGACTTGCAGTTTTTAAATTTGAACTCCACAAAACAACGATATGTTTCCTTTATAGGGATTTATTGAAATTTATCCTCCTACTAACAACTGATGTTATAACTATTACAACCTGTTGTGACTCTTATAGAAACGTTTAACCACATGATATCGTCCAAAAAAAAGATTTTTAAGTAAAATTTATGGTGATGTTACAATATGATATACATTTTTTTTGAACAAAGAATATGATATTTATTGATGTGTATGATTTATTGATTATTTATATATTAATTTTATCAAAACAAAAAAAAATTATTTAAAATAATAAATAATTATATATACTAATAAAATTATTGTATAAATATTTAAAATTTAAATTAATTATGATATCATAATAAAAATACTTGATATGATATTATAATAGCATAAAGGATTATAGTAAAGTATCACATACTTTATATGATATTATAAGTAAATACTTTATATGATAAACTAAACAATAACAGAAATTGGTAACTTTATTCAAAACACAACAGGATTGCAGTGGTTGAAAGCGTTGTGCAAATTACAGACACATCCGAAACATACGACGATTGGATTGCAACGGTTTCTTTGTCGTGCGATCTTCTGGGTAACGCGTGGCAGAAGAGAGACGTGACGTTGTGATAGAAAGGTAAACGCCCCTGTTGCGGTCAAACCAGAACGACGCCAGTTTCGAGCATTCATTAGAGTTGGCATAGTCTTGTAGACATTATAATGGGGAAGTAGAGCAGTAGCAAGAAAGTTGGTCTACCAAACGAGAAGACAGTGTGGGAATTCGGTCCATGCTTTGTTTAATAAGGGTTTCATTAACTAAACACGAGAAGTTGCTGAGAAAATTCATGCCATATGTTTTTTTCACGTGGTTGCAAATGTTTCGGATTGTGATTTTTTTTTTTTTTCCCTGACAAGTGGAATCATAGATTAAAGTGCATGAGAATTTTCAAATTATGTGAAACGAAAATAGCATGGATCGACTTAATCTGTATTTAATGCGAATGAATAG